>VYXC01003454.1:110174-145075 GCA_013397175.1 Platysteira castanea
GGTGGGAAGGTTCAATGTTTTAGATTTCATTCTAAAATCCTGGTTCAGAAAGGGCATAAAAGCATGTGCTGGAAATGAAGTCTGTGCTCAAGTCCCATTGAAGCCAGGTAAGCATATGCTGAAATGCTTATTTAAATTGGGCCCTTAATTATTATGTGTTATGAGATTGAACTGCGTTTCATATTATTTTCATACATCTATATTTATATACGTGTGGGTGGGTGGGTGTGCAAGGATATATGTAAGCTGTTCACTAAAGAACATTAAAAATTAAAAAAAGNAATTCACTCTATTTTCTTCACCAAGGAGAAATTCTTCTTTATTACTAAGGATCTTTGTTTGCTTCATTTTTCTGGGAACAGTGTGCAAATTTGTATAATCAGATCATGTTCTGCACATATTTTTCATGGTTATTCTGAAGCAGTTCTGTCCTCATCTCTACCCCTGGAATGGGGTTTTTTTTCTTGAAATGTAAATCTTGGCTGGATGACTCACTGGGACACTAACTTTATCTTCATCTGTTTTACAGTAATTGGACTGGAGCAGTTTTTGTGGCTGTATCTGAGGTTGTTTCCTGCTTTGAACTCAGCACTCACACTGTCGTGTTAATTTTAGTGATTACACAAACTAGACTCTGGCCAATAAAGTTATTGTAGTCAAAACCATGGCTCTGATCCAAATAACTCTTACTCTATCTGTGGCAGAGCAACCGCTGCTTCACACTATGAATGGAATAAAATCAAATAAAAATGTTCACCACAATAACTTGCCAGCAGAGGAAAGTGTAGTATCACCTCTTTTGCCATGTAATTGGGAATCTTGTACAGGTCCATTCTGCTTGAAAGTCTTCTATCTCAGCTATAAAAGGACATTTATTCTCNCCCCACACCCTTCTCCCTTAAGTGTCAGATTATTTGATGTTTTTGACAAGCAGTTTTTTAATGTTTGGCTGAAATGGCCACTTTGTCAATGAAAAGAAAAAAATAATCACAACTTATTTTTACTGATCTTCCTGGTATTGCCCTTCAGGTATGCTGTGTGTGCAGACAGGGCTGCAGGGGCATCAGCTCATCCTTACAGATCTTTGCAGGGTGCATCCCTACTTGCATCTGGGGTTTGTGTTTTAATTATTCAGCTATCATCTTAACTGTGCTCTAATTCTGTTGATTATTTCTATCATTTATATATATCCAGGTTAATGTTACATGTGCCTACTGTTAATCTAACTGTGCATTTTCTCCATGGTAGATCCCTGTCCTGTTGGTTTACTAAGAGAATAGCTTCACAGAGCTATATCTGGTATCACTGGCCTGTGTCCTACCAAGACAAGCTGGTGTTTCTGATATTGTGCAAATGCAGGAAGCCAATAAAATGGAAAAATGGATGTTTGTGTGTGTGTGTGCATGTGCGTGTGTGCATGTCTGAATAAAAGATCTTAAATACATGGGTTAAAAACGTACCCCTAATGTAAACTAAGGAGAAAATGAAGGCTTTGGGGAAGGATTTGGTTTAGAGGGGCAAGATGTTTGGCTCGAAGCACAGAGAAGGAGCAGGCACGAGTGAAACAGCACGGACTATCCCTAGAAAGGCAGAAAAATATGGTCCAGGAGGAGAGTAGTTCACCAGTAGAAAATGAGGGGAGATAAAGCACAGTCCTGGGGGGTTTTACAGGGCAGGAAAGTGGTTTGGAATTACATTCACCTATGGATAAAAAGGTGACAAAAGATGTGAGCAACGTGATCCTGTTTCTTGGAATGAGAAAAAGTGCAGCCATGAAAGTCTGTATCCACTAAAGTTATGAGAGATGGAAAATTTTTTGATCTTTTTAAAGTAAAGAGAGGATTTTTAATGGCTGAGGTGTAAAGTCAGGGCTATGTATGGAGAAATTTCTGTGTTGCTTGCAAGATAGTGACAGACCTGTCAGCAAGGAGATACAGCCAGGCCTGGAAAGCTTGGAGTCCTTTAAGAACAAATCTTCAGAGACCAACAAATGGAGTAGGACACCATGCAGCCCTCAGGGGACTCAGCCCACTGCCCCACATCCAGAGACAGAGCACAGCAGGCAAAGAGGGGTAAGAGAGGCACAGAAATATAAGAAATGTTGCAAAATCTTTTAATAGCAGAGCTCAGGCAATGCCCCCATCTCAGGCTCTTGTTCAGCACACATCCCGCCAGGGCAGGCAAGAAGGTGACTCTGAATCGTCCTGGTACATTTTGGCTCCCATCTTCTTGTAGACTGACACATTCTGCTGTCCTCCTCACTTCTGGTTGTACTTCAAAGGTCTGCCATATCCACCCTGTGGGCAGATGGAGACAACAGCAATGGCAGAAAATTTATGTCCCGAAGCAGAAAGGAAGGAACTTTGCCCCAATTCAGCATTAGCAGCTGCTGCCAGCTCCCATGGATGTATCTCCCATATGAGACAGCACTCAAAGCCCAGCCTCAGCCCTATTGCCCAATAAGCAAAAAAAAAGTGTCGTCGCAGCTTGGTTTTATCACAGCCAGGCTTAACCAGGGTGCTCAGCAAAACCCCTGAGCTGGTCAGTGCAATGCTGTCTCTCTTAGCATGCAGGAGGCAAACGGCTGCAGGAATGTTTTATGTTTCTGTTCCATCCCTAAAGTTTCCTGTTGTGTAGAAACCTCCTGGATACAAGGGAGATGAATTATTGATATGCCAGCCTTGGGAAGGAAAAGCAAGGCAAGATTAGAAAAAGGGAAGGGACCTTTGTCTGAAGTAAATTGTTTAAAAAATGAGGACATTCAGTTCCCAAGGAGCCGCACACAATAAAGAGGAATCATGCTACCGTGGCCTGTGAAGGTTATAAAACACTCATCATGGGTGATTCAGGGCATACCCCTGGTTTCATTGCCTGGCAAGGGCACACACCACCCCCAAACACAGACCTCAACACAGATCCCCTGTGCAAGCTGATCCCCAGGACCTGGGAGCAGGTAGATCACACAGCTGTGGCAGTGGTCTGTGTGTCCACCCAGACTGAGGCACCACTGACATGCTTGGAGGCAGTGTGGGAGCAGGCAGGGACCCAAATCCATTGAATTTCTGTGCTGATCGTTGTGTTTTACTTGTAGCGATCTCTGCAGGGTTGCTGTGAGCTCCAAAGCACCTGTATCCATTAGTGGGGATAAGACTTCTCCAGTCATCTTCCAGCAGTGTGCCAAACCCTCAGAGGCTGCTCACCTCCCAGTCCCTTCAGAGAGGGTTGAGAGGAACAGGCCTGCTCTGTCAAGCTCATGAGGAAAACAGCTGTCCAATAACGCAAAAAAACCCCCACATCTGGTGCAGAGTTGATACGGAAAATGAAAACTCTCCATTGAAGTACCCTCCAACAGGTGCATTCCTCTAAAACAACACCACTGTGCCCTCACCAGGGGCTCTGTGGCTAGAACAGTGCAGTGGAGGAATTAAGCTGCCTTGCTAACACCTTGTCCTGCAAGGATTCTCATTTCTGGCTTGATTAGCCCCATTAACTCAGAGAGAGCACTTCTGCACGATTAACACGTGTTGCAACACACCACTGGTATCTCCCTACTTCTCTAAAGATCCTATATACAGCTCACCACTGCCCACTTCCCCTCAGCTGTGCAAGCTGAATGCAGGCAGGGAAGTTGCAAAAATACTTACTCACTCTTCCATGTAATCATGTGCACACTGTTCTTAGAAAGTTGAGAGTCGTGTGCTCTAAAACTCTGCAGCACACAAAGAGGTGCCAGCGGCCCTCATGCCCCCCCATCACACCATCGAGGACAGTCAGGGCACAGCACATGAAGAACTGGGAGCAGAACGAGAACCCAGTGCAGGTGCCAAGCTGCAGAGGGGTCATCCTCCCTCTGCCTTAGCCCAGAAAGCTGAAACAAAAATTAGCTGGGCTGAGATATTTGTGGCTGACGGATGTCGCTGGAGAATAACTGAAAGGAGTGTTTGCCCAGAGAGAGAAGCAAAAACCAATCTTTCAGCTTGCTGACAAAACCAAAAAACAAAAGAGGAGCACAAAGGGGTGCTTGAAGTGAACATGAGATGGCTATTGGTTTGGGGTTGGGCATTTTTTCACAAAACTGAAATTTTAGAGGAAAAATACTTGAGTTGAAGGATGTATTTTAGCTCCTTCATGAGCTTTTCATATCATTCTCAAGCAGTTTCAATAAAAGTGAAGTAAATCTGAAACAAACATTGGCTTTGAATAATGCTATTGAAGTCTTTAAAATGTCAGCATTAAATGTTAAAATGTTTTCAGATTTAACTATAACAATTCATTTCCCTTTACGGCAATTTTGTATTTATCCTAAATACATGTTCACCAGTGGAAAAAAAAAATGTGGCTGAAAATTGTTACCCTGCATTAAAGCACAAATTTTCACATGAAAAAATACTTACCAAAAATAAATGTCATCCAGCAAGTAATTGATGTGACTGGATGCTGCTTATAAGGATGGACAGGAGACAGAAAGTACCATGACATCCTTAAGTTCAACAGTTGGCGAGAGTGAATGGAAATCTCCTCCTAAATTAGGAGAAAAGATGTTTTAGATTTGCTTTGGCCTGCAACTCTATGAGTAAGATAAGGAGCCCCCCTGACAACACAAAATCAGGACAGTCAGCAAAGCCAGTTAAAAAATAGCAACCGTTGGTCAAGAGGTTTCAACATTTTTGTCTGAATTTTCCAGTAACCATTTATTTCCCTTCTCAACAGCAAATAAGGAGGAGCAAGAGCGATAATGAATTTTGCCTTTTTCTGAGTGTCTGGAGTGTTTGACTTCATAATTCTAAGAACTGCCTCTGAGTACGTTTGTTTACATGGAACAAGTGCTTTCATGCACAGTGAAAGAGTCCTTAATTAAATATTTTGTTTCCAATTTGGTTTTTTTCTGCAGTGCTGAGAAGCCCCTTGTCATCCTGTGCAGGCTCAGATCCCCACCTTTGTCGCCAGTGAGGGTGCATCCCCTCTGGGCTGGAGGAAGCAGCCAGCAATGCCAGCAGCCAGCCCAAACACCAAACCACCCTCCGACCACTTCATCTGCCAGCCCTCCAGGAGCTTAGGCCACAGGGACAAGCGTCCATGAGTGACCCCGGCACCAAAGGACAGGGACAGAACAGTCTGGAGCAGCGCTGCCCCTCCGCTGTTCAGTCTGAGGCCTGGCGCACTCATCACCTCCTCAGCCCCGTGCTGACCCCCGTGCCCCCCTCACCAGCCGGGGCTGCTCCCGGCCTCCCGGAGAGGCCTCCCACCGCGGTGGGTGTGCGCCTGCAGCCCCGGGAAGGCCTGGCTGGGACCAGCCGCTGGTCCTGATTAAGATAAATGGGGCTGTGCAGAGCAGCAGAGTGTCTGGGTGTCCATCACGCACCACTCGATGAGCTGTAACACACTCTGGAGGAGCCTGCATGGAGGAGTTGTGCTGCTTAATTTGTTGGACTGATCGGGCTTGGAGGCCACAGAAGAGGCAGCAGGAGCACGGCAGAGCATACCTAGCAAATCTGTGGAGATAGCTGCTGCTAATTAACCCTGAGTGTTTATTTGGAAGGAGAGCCATGCAGAGAAAGGGGTTTAGCCCCTGTGATTCTGCACATTCGGTTTCCCTCCCCTTCCTCAAAAAGTAACTTTTCAAACAGATTTCTAGAGCTGATGTCACCTTTCCTGCATTTCCATTTAAATCCTACCCCTCGCCCTTTTGGCAAGCAGCTGATCTCTGACTGTTTTTACCTCTCAGAGACTGCCATAATCTCGGCAGAGATTTCCAGCCTGACCCTGCAGCACAGTAGCCTGGGCAGCGCAGCAGTCCTGAGAGACTTTCTGAAGCAGCTCTTGGTAGCAGCAGTAAACCACAAACTATCTCAAACATCCCCAGACCAGAGCAGCACACTGCGGGGATACGCTGAGAATTAGACCCAAGAGGAATTCCAGTGCACAGATACACAGGACAGAGCAAATCTATCCCACCGCATCTGGCATGTGGACAGCACAGGCAAGCTTATCTCTTGCATTTTATAATGAGAAAGTAGCGGGCCAGATCTCCAAAGGCATTTAGGTGCTTCGACATTTAACCTCCCACAAGGAAATTAAGTGTGTAATTATGCTTGGAGGTCTGGCCCTAGAGCTCTGCTATCCCAGCCTTGTTTATTTCTGCATCATTTATTGCTGCCCATGGAGGCAGTAGATATCATCCTCTCTGCATTTAGCCATCTAGGTAGCACGAGTTAGTGCTGTGAGACTCTGATCCTGGTCTCTCCATCCACCTTCAGCTCAAATGTCAGGCATGTCTTCATGGCCACGTTCACTTCTTATTCATCGAGCCCCTTGGCACTGCTTTATTACATTTTGGGTACACACAGAGGTGTGGATATGGGAGGGAAGGACAGAGGCCACAGGACTAGAGATGGCAGCTCAGCAAAAGGCTGGATGTCACTACAGCAGAAAGTGTTGGGCTTCAGCATGAGCCACACCCATGAACAGGAGATGCCAGAGGAGAAGTTTGAGGGACTTCATGTTCACCCTCCTGCTTTGCAAGGCATCTCCAGCAGTGCTGGTGGCAAAAAGTGTGCAGTGATGGCTGTGCACAACTGGGACAGTCACTCCAGAGCCCTCATGTTCAGGAAAGAGGCAGGAGACAGAAGATCCCAAGCAGCTGAGAAAAGCGTGCAGAAATGAGATGCCAGAAGGCATTTCCTACCCCTGGTTGCTTTCATTGAAGAACCACATACGGACTCTACCCAAAGTCCCTCCCCCCCTCAGAAACCATGTGCCCAGGGAAGTGCAAGCATCTCCTCTGTGCCTTTAATAACACTGTTCTTTTCCAGCTACAACCTGTGAGCACTCCTCCACTGTTTAACCATTACTGGCACATCTGGCAGGTGATATGGTGGCCCCTTGACTTGCACAAGCCCACTGCCACCACTCTGTACATCTGTCATGCAACACCACTGTGCCACCTGGCATGGCCTAGGTGGGTGAACCTCCCAGAGGGACCACAGCTGTCACAGGAGACGGGTTGTCCTCCCAACGTGGGATGAACCCCTCTCCGATCTCTTAGCTTCAGAGCCTCAGACAAGCAAAAAAGACTGCCCTCTTACAGAGGTGTAGATAAGTCCCCCAGCACCACACAGAAATTGGCCTCAAATTGTTGCCAAATTCTTCATACTTGGAAATGAACAAAGTCTGGCAGCAAACTTTGACTGACACTGCCCTGTGTGACGTGTGGGCATTGGTGGTTTCAGAGAGATAGTGGGACTAAGGGACAGGCTTTGCTGTGAAAAGGTTTAAGTATTTCCTACAACAGAGCTTGTAGCTGAGGCCTATTTCTGATCACGTCATTGGTCCATACAGTTGGATGCTTTCCTGCATCCAGCTTTGGCCAAGTGTTCATGTCCACAAAAAAAAAAGAAAAGAAAAGAAAAGAAAAGAACATTAGAGAATAAATTTACTTCTTGTGAAATAGAGGTCAATAGAGTTACACCAGGGAGGAATTTGGACCAAGATACCCGACTTTGATACTACCTTTTAAATAGTAAAAATATTTTCAGTGGACAGGGAACTGTAAGAGGTTTAAAAATGCAAAAGAGAAGGGAAAAAAATGGTGCTGCTCCCCCACAGTCTCCTAAAAATAGCAAATTACACACCTAATAAATGTATCAGCAGCCCATGAAATTGACAGCCTGAAATTGAAGAACAGACCCGTTTTGTTTGGAGAAATAGTCTTTAAGAGTGTGGAGGTGAATTAGAAAAATAGCAACTGACATTAAGAGTGCAAGATTAATTCGCCTGAGCTTTAATTGAGACAGCCTGAATGAGCCAGAAAAAGAGAAAAGGGGAGAGGATCCCGGCTCTGTCTGGCTCCATAGAAACTCCACCTACCATCTCCTTTCAGCTGGAGCTCAAGTTACAGCATTACATCACCCCAAAAACGTCCCCTTGGCTGATAATTCCCTGGGAGCTGGGCATGGATGCTGGGCTCAGGGTTACGGATGCAGCCGCTGGGTGCAAATTCACCCATTTGGGTTCATCAGTGTGGGGACAGGCCGAGGGCCATCCTTGGGCAGCCTTCCAAGTCCCCTCCCCCTCTGAAGGATGGGAAACACAGGGGCCACCGCCTCTTGGGGCAATATCCCCACTGTCCCATTCCTGGCTGCAGCTTTTCCTTGTGGCCAGAGGAGATGGATCTGGCTGGTGCTGGCAAGGCAGAGGAGAAGATGTTATTTATATTTCAGAACAGAACTGCATGTCCGACAAACCCTGAAATCCCCAAGCCTGTAAAAGCATTAAGCAGGCCATCCTGACCGTGAGCCTCGCTCGAGTTTCCTGGCTTAAACAAGAAAGTCCTTCTCCTAAGCAAGGAATAAGCCCTTGCACAGACAATATTTCAAAAGCCTTGCTGCTACTGAGTAAATAAATGTGCGTAGCAGATACAATAAACATTTTCTTCTGTTCTGAAATTAGATCTGCAGATCCCAAATCCCCCTGTGCTGTGCAGACTGTAATTACAGGATATGTTAAATTTTCTTTATAGCCAGTCCTGATGGTTGTTAAGTGACCGCACCGCCCAGTACAGCACCCCTCTCTGGTCTGCTACCATTCGTAATGAAAACCAGATGTTTGTTTAAAGTTAATAATCAATACAGCACTCATCCCGAGTCAAGTAGGGCTAAACATTTGCTTAGAGAAGCCATGTCAGAGCTGTGATAAGCAGGGGCTCAGAGCAGCACGCTGCTTCGGACCCTGCTGGGGCGTGAGATAAACCATTCAAATTCCAGAGAGCGAGCGCTGGGGCCGAGGGGTTGAGCTGATCCTCCACAAGGAACCGAAGCAGCTCAAGTAAATGCAGGCCCAGCTTCATCCAGAGCAGCCCAGATCCCTGAGAGGCGTTGGAGCTCTGTTCCCAGCCCGCTCTTGGCGAGGCCAGAGTCTTGCTTTGCTCTGGCTTCTCTCCTGTATCTGAACTGAATAAGAGCGTGTGCGAGGGGAAGAGCAGGGTGCAGTCAAAAGCCACAGCCCTGATAGGTGGTGAGTGCTTCCAAATCGCTGTGAAGGCAGCGGGAGCTGGCAGAGGAGAGGCTACTCAGCATCTCACCGCAGCCGACTGAGGTCAAGGCCAGAGCTTGCTGGTCTTTTTAAATCCCAGGTTAGACAGTAAATCGTATAATTGACTGCTGGGTTGGGCACTGAGGGGATGGAGGGACTGTTAGGGCAAACTTTTCATGTGGCCCACACGCCTTCTCACAGATGGCAACATTTGAGCCTTCATCTCAGTAAATAGATGATGAGGAGGAGCGTTGGGAATGCTGTTGGGAGCTCCAGTTGGAAGTAATTCCAGCTGATTTGCTTTGCCCAGACCTTTCCTAACTTGGTCAGGGCTGTCTCCTTGTCAAATGACCTCCACATCCAGCCCAAGAGCTTTTTTCCCTCTTTCAGCTGCACCCTTCCCTTTCCCACCTCACCTCCCAGCCTGTGAACAGAGAGGCAAGGGCCCACCTTGTAAGCTTACCCGGAACACCCACCACACCTCACTTTTGAATGGCTCTACCATGGTGAATACCTAGTGAATTACAGAGAATCCTGATCATAGCATTTTGCCTGATACTGGAAAAAGAGAATTCTCTTGATTTAGCCTGTTCTTTTCTGACACTATTTAGCAGCAGAAACTGAATGCTTGCCTACAGCCTAACCCAGTGACAAAAGTCACTGCTCAAATATTCTGGTGTAAAAGAGACTGAAGTTTGAATTTCTAGGCCTTCCCTTGGAAAATCAAGTCAAATGACAAGAAGCATTTGATTTGCTTCTTCCCTAGCAAATCAAATGACAAGAATGAAATGAAATCATGAGGAAACCTATATGACTCACAGAATCATAGAAATTTTGGTTAGAAGGGACCTCTAGAGGTCATCTAGTCCGACTTCCCACTTGAAGCAGGACTATCACCAGCAGTGTTTTACTGGGACTGTATTTCAGAGTATATGATCTGTGTGTTTGTTTCATCCCTTTTTCTCTCTTCTTTTTTCCCTCTGCAATTTTTATATGCAACACCCTTTTCAAAACCTTTAGGTGGATGTAATATCTTCTTGTTAACTCAACTCACACGATTAGGCCCCTTATTTTCCATACAAATATTTGCATAAAGTGGCCAGTCGCTGAACTCTTACAGGCTTTTCTGCCCTACATAAAAGGCTTTTTCTCCCTTAAGCAGAACATCTACTGAAGTGAGGTACCATCCCTACTGGCTCTGGGAATACAATCATACTGCATCAGAGCTGAACCTGGAAGAAGGACAAGAGGATCACAGTTCATAAAGTGCAGGGCAGCTTACACCAGATTGACTTTTCATTGTGCTTATAGGGAAAGGGAGGCACAGGACATCAGAAACACTCACAGGCCAGTTCTAGTTCTAATTCTGCTGTGCTGAATTGTTAACTTCCCTGCTTCCTCAGCTCAGAAATCCCCATGTTAAAGTACTCATTTAGAGTTACCCAGAAAAGCTGAAGATAGATTTGGATCCTGTTGAAAGCCACTGTTTTGTAACAAGCCAGAACCAACCCTTTTGGCTTCAAAAAAAACCACTCTCCATTCCACTTAAAACAGGTTCAGTAAATGATCTGTGACCAAAAACAAAACCAAGTACCAAAAGCTGGATAAAACTGCCTACCTCACCTCCAAATTAAATGAATCTGACCTGAACGCCATGCACAACAAAGCATTCCTAGAGCTCCACGGCTCATGAACGTATCCAAAAAAAGGCATTTATTAAAAAACAGTCCATTTGAAATCACTCTAATGGTGAGTTTTTCCTGAAGAGGATTCATCTTCATTCCCAGGTCATGCCATGCCTATGGAGTTACAGCATCCTCCTAAAGCACTGTGTTGTCTCTCCCCAGTGCAGCCAGACTCCAGCATGAAAAACACTTCACCTCATAGCTCTGGGTAGTGCTAAGAGGAAAGCAAAGGCCCCAGAAGCAACGGGTCTGTCTCCTCAGGACTGGTTTGTGTGACAGAAACTCCCCACAGCAAGCTCCCAGAGTTGACTCAGGGATCCCTCATTGTGGTGGCACTGGTCCAGAGAAGGCAGGGCTGTCCCTCTGCTCGCCCTTCCCCACGAGCCGAGTTAGGTGGCCCAGCTGCCGCCGGCCCCCGCTCTCACCACATGTTGTCTACAGATGCCTAAAAGCTGGGCTTTGCTATGCCTAATTCCCAGGCCTTTCCTCAAGCAGCCAAGGCAGCCACACCATAATGCTTTCAAAATAGCAGTCTGGTGTCAGCCTTTGCACCAAAAAAACCGCCTTTCTCTGGGGCAAAAAGCCTTCAGTTTGGGTATTCCTGGGACCTGGCTGAGCATGGTCCTCTCCTTGTTCTCAGAAAGAAGTACAGGATTTGGCTGGCGACTGGTGCAACTGGATCCAGCAGTGTATTCTCATCTAAAAATCTTCTTTTGCCAGAGGAGATACTGTCTTTTAAAATTTTTTTCTTTCCCCAGCTTTGTAAGTAATCCTGTTCTTCGCTCTCTGCTGTCTTGGCACCTTCCAAGCAAAATCTGACACTAAGGAATAGATTGCTTTTTTTCAAATAACAAATGGAAATACATTTTTGCTGCAGCCTTCCAATCCGCACAGGCGACACTGTCAAAATGCTCTGAACTTTTTTTGGAAGCAGCAGATGACTACAGCTGGTTAGCACAATTATAGCCGTTGTGTAATGCTTGGATCCTCTGTCGTTTCATTCATTCTATTCATCAAACTCTGCATTAGGCTGTGGGGGAAGATCTGCCTGATGGTAAATTTACATTTTTTCCTGCGTTGCTGTTATTGCTCATAGTTAAAGGGACACTGGAAAGTGACACATTACTTTTTAAATGTCGTTTTAGAAATTGTTTACCCTGTAATCTATAGTATCCTCTTAGAAGCCAGAAGAATGGAGAGCTTGAGCAATCTGGCATTTCCTCACTCTTGTATATTGATTTTTTTTTCTTTTCACTGTGGGCTGGAGGAAGCTCAGACACTTTCTACTTACAGTGGTTCACAGTGGACTTAAGGACAGAGGCCACCAATTTTCACAGCACTCCCAGAGGTAGATAAGTATTATCTGAAAACTATCCCAGTTTCACAGGAAGGAGGAAAGCAGCCCTGGCAGAGATGGGGTGGGAGCTGTGCCAAGTTTTGTACAGAAGCCCCTCTGTCCCTACCAAGGGGCTTGGAGAGGAAAGAAGAACCTTCCCTAAAAAAAGTCTTCCAAAATGACTGTCCACCCTGGAGAATGAGCAAGCCCTCCTCATCCTGCCATCCCAGTCACAGCCACCATGGTCCTGCAGGGGAACAACCAGGATGGCCCTTGTCCCTACAGGGTGTCCAAGTCCCACCAATAATGGGAAAAAGAAGTACAAAGCTGACCTCTCTCCCTCATTTTATCCATGACTATAACAGGCCAAGGTGCTGAATTTTGGTACTTGCATAGATAACTTTTTTAATAATTTGCAATATCATCCACATTATATCAACATGGGATCAAAAGAATAAAATGAGTACTGATGCTGATATCAGTTTTTTATTCCATAAAATCTCCATTATGTTAGAGTTTTCTTCATTATTCTTCAAGATAGAAAGCCAAACTGTGTTGAAAACCTCTTTTGCCATTCCCAAGATGAAGGGTTTGGGGAAATTTTGCAGATTTTTTTATATCTCAAGATTTTCACAGGAAAAGTGGAGAACTGTATGGAAAAGGTGTATTTCTAAAAGGATTTTGATACAGTTATAACAAAAGAAGTAAAAACACCCAATAATGGGATGGCATTGAAGGAAGAAAAAGGGAAGGAATATAGTTTACAGATGCTGTTCCCTACTTTTCTTCCTCTTTTTGGTCTTCCTATATTAAAAATAAGCAAGTGAACCAAAAATAAAATAGAAATGCTTGAGCTTTTGTAGCTCCCCTCTGTGTGATTTTCATTTATTGTTCCTTTTCTTTCCTTCCATTGTTCAGTCTGTAGGACTGTATACTTAAAATTCATTTGGGCAATTGAATTAGTGAGAACAGCAGAGTTTCATTAGGCTGGATCAGAAAGCAGCTCCAACGAGCATCAGGGTTTTCACACATGCTGGGAAGGGGTAGAAGGATGGTGTCACCCACCACCAGCCCCTGAGGGACCCGGGAACCCAAGATACCCCCTGCAGATCCGAGATACACCTTGTGCCATGTGAAGCAGCTGTTCCAAGCAGTGACAAGTTTTCGCCAGCAGTGCCCCTGGGTTCCACTGCAATAAAGATTATTTACACACCATGGCTGCTAAGTGCTACTAAATACAAAAACAAATGACACTATAGTCTCAGACCACTAAATTTGTCTCTCCGCTGCATATATCCTTTGCTTTCCCTTTGGCTGCCTTCTTGCTAGCTGTAAATTGCATAATTCATTCTCTCAGTTGTTTTATAGTTTTGTGGTGAAATTCAGATTTATCATCATTAAATATTGTTATCACTGTTTACACAATGACGCAAACTGTCTGAAATGTGTCTCAGACTCAACGCTGACATCTAACCTCAGGAGAAGATGGGACTCTCCAGACCAACGCAGACCCAGCCTACAAGCCAAGTAATTGGGATGAAATTGGAGAAAGCTATTGTAATCCAGGACATTGGGAGTGAGGGTCATTACATGTTTAATTCTGCTTCCCAAAAGTGCAATGCGCAGCTTGTCAAGAAACGAGCCACTTAAGGGCTTTTAATATTAGTTAGCAAGGCTTATTTTTTTCCCTTGAAACACATATAAACCAAAGATATTGTAGAAGATGGGACTGTGTCCAAGAGGGGGACAAAAGACTCATTTCTTCTCTGCTTTCTATCCTCTTCTCAGACTCTGGTAGAACTGCAAACTAGAAACCTTTCCATTTCGCATGGTTATTTCATGGCCTCGGTGCTGGGGACCTGCCATCCCCCTGATTCAAAACTCAAGAAAGCCACTGGTGTGGGGCCATGTGCTGGTAACCTCCAAAGCAAGGACCATGATACCCTGCAGTGATGGGACCCTGGTTTGTACGGAGAGAGGAACACTCTGCTCCCTCTGACATGCACTCTGTGTCTTGCTGGACTGGGGTGACCTGTGGGACACTGCATTTAGCCCCACTTAAGTCACACCACAGATTAACAGGTCTCCGGGAAAGCTGTGAACTGCTGGGCCGTCAATCTCTAAGGGTTGGCCCTGCCTTAGCTGGTTCATAATAATGTCACCATGAAAGATTAAGATGTTGCAGCTTGGCAAAAAGCAGCGATAGTGCAATAAATCCCTCCATTGGGGCATTTCCTCTGGCTGGCTGGCTGTGCAGCCATTTCAGGCTGCTCTGAAATTAATTTCAACATTCTTGTGGGCACTTATCTCACCAAAGTGAGATTTCCTGGGAATCATCAGGGAAGGAATGAAGACAGAAGAAATACGGCTAAACCCTAGTACTTAAGACCTGAGCCCTCTCTCGTTAATGCTCTTCGTGTAAATCAGGAGGAATTCCACTTTCATCAAGGGAATTATGCTAGTGATATACTGTTAGTGAGAGGAGACTCAGGTGCGAGTCCTTTTAGTTGGGCTTCCTTTATTCATTTTTACAAACGAGCCCCTGATCCTGTAGATGGCTGTGCTCAGCTTTTGGGTATCAGAGACCTCGGGCTAGAGACACGGGACAAGCACAGTTGCTGCATCCTTAGACTTTATCCTGTACACAAAAGTTTCAGAATCAAAACTTCGTCACTTCAGACAAATTACATTCAGAGTCATAGGCAAATACTAGCTCAAAAATACTTTTAAAAAAATATGTCCTTTGATGCATTTAACTGCAGATTGGATCTCCTTTCTATCAAGGGAAATTTTTTTTCCTCACTTTTCAACAAGTAAAGTTCAGGCCTGAAGTCTAATGCAGCTAATAAATTATGAGGATTTGCTGTATCTAGTAAAAAAATAGTTGATGGGGTCTGAATTTGGGGGAGGGAATAGTGCAGGGCAAGAGATGTGGAACAAAATGCCATGGTGGAGACAGCCATCCCACAGGGCAACAAATATGGAACAAAATGCCATGGCAGAGAAAGCCATCCCGCAGTGAATACAACCAGCTGGGTGTCTGGATGCTTTGTAAAATTTTATTGTGAAATGCACAGATGATGAGCACAGCTGCAAAACATCAGGAGTGTTTATCATGATCTCCCAGAGCGTTCTGGGTGTGTTCCCCTTTGACACTATTTATGTAGGCTTAACCTAAGCTGATTTCAATGGAGACATCAAAATTGCTTCAAGGTGCATCCTATTATACACGGGATAAGCTTGTGGCTTAAGGTTTCTCTCCCCTGTCTCATGTGGTGTTTATCAGCATGCAAAGGACAACTGAATGAAGAAGTAGCTGATAGCATCTGACTAACTGGCTGCTGTTGCTGAAGCAAATAAAAGACATTTCTGGCACTCACACAAGTATTAAAAAGGGGATTAAGTAGATTTTTGGGATGGAATTCAGGCTGAAAAGAAAAAATCTGTAATCCATCCTTCTAAGCCTAAACACTACAACAATCCTCAAGCAAAGGGCCTGACTGTTCCCAGCATTATTTATTTTACCTGAATTTGGGTCTTTGCCAGTGGCATGCTGGTGTGCTGTGAGAATAGCACAGCCAAGAATCAGATTCCCCCCTGTGATGTGCTTCACCTACTTGTGTTCCCAAAGGTTTATCATGATTACCTGCATCCCATAACATACAATGATACTCTAATTTGTTCAGAGAGTTCACAGACATAAATGTTGTCATGACTGTGGCACAAACCTGTTATACTATAGAGGAGGAGATCATGTAGGAGCCTGTTTCAAACTTCCTCAGGTATCTTGCTGTAAAATAAAAAAAATAAAATAAAATAAAAAATAAAGGATTTCTGTGTGGTTTATACTTCCTCCTTTTGACAAGCAGTGAAAGCATCAAAATGTTCCTAAGGAAGCTGATTTTGTAAGTTCCGGCTGGTGACAGGGAGAGAAAGGGAGCAAGAATATTGGGTGAGAGTAGATACTGAGAGCAACCTGTCCAAGGAGAGGTTTTACAGCAACACTTCAAGAAGTAACAGAGGAAATGTTGTTGTTAGAAAATGAAATTACACAATTATTAAATTTGTTATACTTTAGTAAAATCACTGGAAGGAAAATAAAAGCAATTAAACAACAGTATTAATCTTATCAGCAATCCCTCCTCTCCCACACTAAGACCTTGTGACAGCTTTACTTAGTCTTCATTAAGCATTTTCAAACAGTTCATTGCTAACAGTGTTTGCTGTAACTGTGAAATCCCTGTAGCACTCTCACAGCAATAGTGCCAGATTTTAAGAGTGGGGGAGTACTGGAACAGACACTGTTTGTAATCACTAACCCAGGTCTCAAAGCTCTTCAGATGGAGCTGTTTACATTATACTTAGGCAGATTTTTTTTCCCCTCTGAGATTCACAAATTGCTTAACAGAAGTCACAACACCTATTTTTTTTTTGTTAGGAGCTGAAGTACAGACTACAAAAAGATTTACTAGAACCAGTTTGTTAGAAAGCTGGGGTTAGAAAACAGAACTTCTAAATGCAATCTCTTACCTAATCAGCAGAGAAAACAGTTTTCTGGAGCTAAAAAATAAAGCTTCTATCTCATTCTTCTGAGGTTGTACAGAGAAGGAATTTCTGTTCTTCTGGTCCTGCAAATGGTCTGTTCTGAAGAAAAAAAATCCATATTGCCTTCAAAACATCTCAGCCCAGGTAATTGCCATACCTGTGACAGCTTTTTTGTAGGAGAGCCCTTTGCAAGGCAGAGGCTGGGCTTTCTGCAAATTCCATTGATGACAATGGACTTCAGGTGAGATCTTTGCCTCTCCTTGCTGTCAGCTTGCAGTTGTATTGCTGATCACAGACCAGTGAAGAGCTAAAGGCAGCCCCTGGGTTTGGTCAAAAACCTCTTATTAACGAGTTGTAAAAGTTGCAGTGCAGGAGGCATGTTTCTGTAGCCTCACTACTAATATTTTGTTTTTCTGTCTTTGCAAAGTTGTTTTTACAAAGCCAGGTATTGGCTGGACCCCAGCAGCTTTCTCAAAAATCAAATTTTGCATTTATTTGCACTTTGGTCATTGGAATGGAGGAGGTTTTATTAATAGCAGTACTAATGGTCATATCTGGAATTCACTTCTGGATCGAGAAACTCCTGTGCCAGCGTTCAGCCAGGAGTGAACTTTATGGTCATGTTATCAACTCTGAAAACAGAAGATTAAGCAACAGCCGCTGAAGTGGTAACAGATTTCTAACTCTGTCAGAATCAGCTGCCCACCCCTCTGTATTGTTTCTCTGTAGTATCCATCTCTCATACTTGAAGGTTTCCTCAACGAAAGAAAACCACCACGTAGCATTATTTGTAAAACAGCTCTGTCCTGAAACCTGATAGTGCATGAACCCAACCTGATAATTTATGAACTCACAGCTAAGCAAGAAACAGTTTCCCTGCAGCCCAGAGAAAATATACTGTAACATGCTAAATCTCTTTTTTAAATGTAAAATCATATTGCCATTCAGGTTTGTGGCTTTCTTAAATGTGGTTGTGCTCGGAGAAGTGACTATAAAAACGGCACACTTTTAATCAATGGATCTGCTGTCTTCTGCAGGAAATTTGAGTCTGATATGTTTCATTTACTGACAAAAATAATACCTTGTTTTTGTATTTTCTACTCTGCTGGCAGCATAGAAACTATACAGCCCTGGGAAAAGTAGCCAGCTCTCCTCTGGTTCACGCACCATCAACAGCACAGGTAATTAATTTTAACCGCTGGGTTTCTATTGCCTGTGCAAAGAGATTATGCTGATTTTTATATCTGGGGCTGGATTTACTGAGCTACTGGATAGAAATACTGGGCCACTTTTTCCAGTGGTATTCAGGTCCCTCAACTGCAGCTGGAAATTTGACCATTCATTTTCTCAATGCTTGCCCTCTCTGAGCAGGGATCTCTGCTCAGTGGTGATCGTGCCACACAACACACAGATTTGGAACAGGCCCGTGTCCCTGCATAGGAGGAGGAGAACTCCCCAGGACCAGCAATGTACCCACCCCGGCCTCGCTGCGCTCTAGCTAGGTGAGAAAATGCCATGCCATGGGATCTCAGGTACCCAGCAGGGTAGGTACTCCCGGCTCACCTCAGCTGCAAAATAAACTACGTGCTCAGGTACCACCAAGTCAGCTGGCTGGTAGATCATCTAGGTGGCAAATGCTGGGGTAAAATGGGTCTCCAGCCACCCACAACAACACAAAATGACCATTAGTCTAATTCATTCTGTGTGGACATGTAATCAGCACTAAGCAGGGCTGGGTAACCCCCCCAAACCATGCCATCCCTCCTGCTGGTGCAGCCTTGCCATCACCACCCCGCCTGTGAGCGCTCGCCCACATCTGTCACACATCCAGCTATTTTCAGAAGGATTTAGACAACAGGTGGACTGAACTGCCAGTGCATTTCGTCTGGTCCTGGGTAATTTTGTTTACAGTGCCAAAGCAATTCGAAATGAAAATATCCTTTCAAAACAGTTTCCAGATTAAACGATCTTCTAGCTGCAAAGGAAAGCCACGCTGTCACCCAACAAGCCAGCTGGTTGTTTGCAGCACTGGAAATAAGCATGCTGGAAGCAGAGAAGAAAGCTTTCAAGCCAGTCCATTGTTGGCTGCAAGAGATGATGAAGCTGCATTCGCCTCATATTTTCCAGCTAAACCAAAGCAGGAAGCTCCCATCCTGATGGCCTCAGTTACAGGAAGGGCAGCTCTGCATGAAAAATTCGCATTTGCCACAAGCAAATACACTCTAAATGTGGTATTTTGCATGGACAAGGTGGTGAGCTGGCTCTGCAAAACTGCACATCAGTATACATTCGGTGAGGCTGAGGAATGGTGTCAGTGCTTGCCAAACACCTTTGTCAACTAGAAGAGCTTCTGCAATTTCTGTGTAACGTAGATATCTGTGTGGATCCACTCTCATGGGCTGTGATTGATTACTAAATTAAGATCCTCCACAAAACATTAAATCTGTAACTGAATTTTCCCTTTCTGATTTCATGCGAAGTTTGACATTAAACACAGCTGTCTTAGGTAGCTAACTCCACTTGTCCCCAGTATTTCATTATGACAAATGGGATGTATTTCCATCACTTATCATAAGATCAACACTGCAGCCAAGCAAGTATTAGCTTATTTATTGTCAGCCAGGGAATGGATGGTCTTAAGTGCCTCCTTAATCAAGGGGATGATTCCTTAACAAAGTCCCTTCTCACAGATGAAGTGTCAGTCTTCAGTCTTTGTCCATCAGTCTATCAAATTTGTCAGTCCACACTGGTCGTAGTCATGTGCAAAATGAGTTTGTCCTGCCTGATCCAAATACAGCAGTAAAAAACCATCAATTTTTAGTTTTTTCTCACTTGCGAGCGTTGTTAAAGTGATATTCCTCCCTTGATCTGACAGGCCCAAGAGTGACCCGGTGCTCCTTCCTCCTTCTCACTCCATGGCACTTACACCACCAGCATGGTCCTTCCTCATGTATCTGTTTTGTTTGAGGAGAGAAGGTGGGCTCAGTGGGGCAATCACATGAAAACCCTGCTTGGCCTTAATTTCCAGGACCAGGCTAGACCAGCAGAGCTGGATCTGCGTGCTGTGTCCTCACCCACCTCTTCTCCCCCTGCACCCTGCTATCCCAGAACCGGCTTTGAAATGGCCATGGAATTACAGCTTCATGCTACAGTATTTTGGCCAGATTCAAGGAATATACTTCTCTGGGAAAGGGCTTTCCCAATATTTCCTGTGTTAACGAGCCCACAGGCAGCCCTGGCTGGCCAGGGGAGCTGCATTAGCGGCACTGCCACCAGCACCCCGATAAGCCCCGACCTGGTGTTGTTTGCACTTCTTAGTCACCTTTATTTGTTTAAGAGGCCAGACAAGGCAAATGTTTGTGATGCCTTGTTTATTCTGTGGCTTTCACTGGAGCATATTAAACTCATCATTACTCCATATAAGCCCGAGATAGGCATTTCTTTGCTGGCAAGTGTTGACAGTAAGTAACAGACACTCTGCCACAAGGTAACATGTTTATATACTGGTGCGAATGCCTGGTGGATTTTATTCCTGTAAAACTATCACAGATAAAGAAGCTACTATCAGATAAGTGACTATAATAAATGGCCACAATTAGTGCTCTGCTGATGAGACTACTCGGTGGTCTCTCTGCTCTGTTTTAGACAAACCCCAGGCTCAGCTTGCTTAGTATAAATGGAGACAAGAGCCATTTAAAATAACATCAGCCTCTCTTGATTTCTGGGGGTGTTTTACCAAAATACCACTGCTAACTGAATTGAAATCTCCTTGTATTTATCTTCAGAGGACTGACAAATGGGAAAATCAAGTCAGAAATAAAATAAAGCTGTTCACTTATGTACATACACACACACACCCACACACACACAGAGGCCCCTTGCCTCTCTTTTAGGATTTCAAGTTACCCTGTGGGATTTGGTCCCAGCTGGCATTAGTGCTCACCAGCCTTTCTGTTTGATGTCAGTGGAAATAACAGTAAGAGTCAGGGGGGTTGGAGAGGCACCAACCTGAATCTGCCTGTGCCCCACTGGAGGAGTGTGCACCTTGCTGCTGCCACCCCAAGTGTGGAGTGAGAGATGCCCAGGACTCTTCCATTCCCCAGAAACATGTCCTTCCAGGACACGGGAGGGAACAGGGTCTTCCCCGTTCTCCCCATGCTCCTGGGAGCTTGCTGAACCAGCACAGACACTGCAGTGGAGACAGTGCCACCACAGTGCAGTCCTGGGTGCAGCTACCTCCAGACCAACACCTCTGGGGACAGATGCTGCCTGCTCTCGGCCCTGTTTCAAACCTTGGTAGTAGTCCAGAGGGCCTGATACACCTTCAGGGCTCTGCTCGTGTTCTGTATATATTTATATTCATGCAGCACTTAGTGCCTCCCCAAGTCAGTGGATCAAGTCCAACCATGAGACATTTGTCCAGACGAAATCCTTTCCATTGAACAACCAAAGTCCTCAACAAAACACCCGCTATCACATACAAGATACCAATCCCCTTCTCACCTTTGCCAACAAGGGAATGGAAGAATTACAAGAAAAGAAGCAGTGCCACCCCAGAGCTGTACAGAGCCAAGCCCCAGCCAGAACCAAGCTCTACATCCTCCCTGTACCCCACTGGTAAAAACACTCACTCATGAGCCATTCTTAAGGGCTATAGTAGTAATAAGGGGCTGTTGTATCATCTGCAGTCTAACGTCGTTTCTCTTCCCTCTTGTGTAGATTAAGCTCATGCTGCTTCATGAAGTCTTGTTACAGTCACTGTTCTAAAGGCATCTCTGGACATCCAGATGTATCTCGCTGCGGCTAGTTCTCAAAAATGGGAGCCTGTAATTTAGGCAGTTTAGGTCTTTAAAATACATTTATATTCTTGCACAGTCTAGTCATTAACAGAATGACTTGTATTTGCAATGGACTGCTTCTACATATAGACAGATATATGTGTATGTACGGGCATGTCCACACTCCAACACGTAAATATGGATATCTGTATGAATGCGCTGAAAGGGATTTCTGATATACTTTTACTGTCATTAAAATAATGATAATAGGAAAGCTCAAATGGATTGCTTGTAAAACACAGGCTGTAATCCTCTGGAGTTATTTTTCACCTGTAACTACACATTTTGTTTATGTAGTGCCAAAATGGCACCATCCAGCACAGTCTCCTGAAGATGTCTCTGGACCTCTCTTCTACCCTCTCCTAAAATGCAA
The DNA here is from genome assembly GCA_013397175.1 of Platysteira castanea. NCBI lineage: Eukaryota > Metazoa > Chordata > Aves > Passeriformes > Platysteira > Platysteira castanea. The sequence continues at coordinate 131,982 of VYXC01003454.1, forward strand.
TTACTTCTTCAGAACCAACTAGTGGGAAAAGCTCTTCCATAAAATCATGCTCTTACTGGGTTTTATACTTCTACTCAATTCAATGTTTCCCAATAACAGAACTTGCATTGCATGGTAGAGGAGCCCATACACTCCTCATCCCAGGAATTAAGTGCTTGTGCACAGTAGGATTTATGGTGGTTCTTTGTATTCCAGTCTCCAGAATATCGCATAAACTCACAAAAGTTACGCAAGCATCAGTGTGTTTACCTTTTAACAAGCTTAAAGCTGTTTATTTGACCTCTGAAAAATAGGATAATAGTCTTTGTTGAAAACTCCATGGGGTTCTGATTAAAGGAAGACTGTCAAGTAGTTTAAGCCCCAAATCTGAGCAAATAACTATCATAATTTGAGTACTGTGTTCACTTAATTCCCCTGAAAGCCAGTATATGGTTTTTGCTCATCTATGAAATTTATATGTGTGTGTTCCTGTAGATTTCTGCATGTGTTAATCCCTAAGGCTTCCCAGTGAAGTGACTCAGGTGAGATAGCACATTGTAATAATTTGCTACAGAGTAAACACTGCTCTAAGACACCACAAAAAATCCATGTGGGGCTTTGCACCCCAAAGGCCATGATAACTATTACACTGGTAAGAATTTCCTTAGAGGATTCAGGGTCTTAGAGCATAGCAAATGATTTCCCTCAGTGATTTGTCTGTATAAGTTGTTTTGCATTTGTGAGTGCGCTGTGTGCATGAGGCAGAAATCTTCTCTGCATTAACTGTTTACAGCAATTTACAAATGTCTCTTCAAAAAGAAAACAAACGGGAAAAATCAATAGGGAAAATTAATTCATTTCCCCATATCATGGCCCAGGCCTGGATTGCATGCCAATAGACCTGGAAAGTTAATAGACCCATTTATTTCCCAGTATCAATTTCACCCATGACAAGTGAGCCACAGATACTTACATGCAACCCTAAATATATCTATCTGCAGCACCAAATCCCATTCAAAGTACTCAGAGGTATCACCAGCCTTCAGGTGCTTAAATAGATCATCCCCAGTGAAACCATGAGTTCCACTGAAGTGTACTTTTAAAGACTAAAGACTTGGATCCATAAATGAACGACGTACTGAGGGAAGGGAAGCAGGGTCCCCTGGGAAGCAAAGACACAGGTAGCAACCCATGGTAGATGAGCACTTTGTACAAAACACCTTGAGGATGTCTTGGCTGCTGTGTTCCTGTGTGGGGTATTGCAAAGGTTAGGAGCTCACAACAGGAGTTTCATAACTGTGTGGCTCACACCAAGCCCTCCAGTTTCCCATGGAGAAAGAAGATGACTTCTGTAATCAGAAGAAGACCTAATTCTTAGATGGGATCAGGGCAGAAATGAAGTACTACCTGCACTGTTTACACCCTGCAGGTCTTCCTTCAGCCACAAAAAGAAAACGGTTTGACTTAATCCTAGAAGTGCCTGATATTTCCCGCTCTACTATTCTACTGGCTTCATTAGTCCCCATGATTATATAGGAGTCATCAGGTATACAAATCCTTTCAAAAACATCTGAAACTACTGAAAAACTGGATATTTCTACAGAATCAAGTAGGACAGATGTGCAAGATGATGAGGGAGGAGGGGAAGATCTTTCCAAGTAATAGAGCAAAAAAGCTTTATTTTTCACCTCTCCTTTCCCTATTCTGGTCATTCTACTTTTTAAATCTTGTATGTAAGTATTTCTGAGTCAGCATTCTGCAAAGCCATGTTTTAATAAATTAAACAGCTATTAAATATAGCTCCAGAAATTAAAACAGCTATTGAGTTCCTCCAAAAATGCCTCCTTAAATGACCGTTCAGGAAAACATCATTCACCTTAATGGAGAACTACTGTAATGGAGCAAGAAGCAACTTGGAAGCAGAAGCAGCGAAGACAGGAAGACACGGTTCAAGTTCCCCCTCATATTTTTTTAGGAAGAAAAACTGTCTTTTCATAAGTAGCTCACACACAATCCCAGCCAGATCCACATAGATTTAGACAGGACTTGGTTCAACCTGTCCACTCTTCCCTTGTTTTTATGTTCACAAAAGCCCTAGGAAAATGTGTGTTTGGCAAAGATGCATGCATATATATCTTAAGACACAGAGAAAACTATAATAATGCTGGTGGCTGGGTTGATTTGTGCATACAGGGGCTGGAAAAGGGTCCCTACACTCAGGTCTGTTTCCTGAGTGTTCACTGTAACCTACTGAAGGTTGCAGCCCTGTCCAAACCCAGACCTAATTCACAATACATCACGAAATGTAATGGTATATTCCATTGCAAGGGTACAGTAAAGGCACTGTTTAATACCCTGCCATAATTTCAGGCTTTAAAAAATGGTTACCAGAAAGTGAAAGAGAAGTGTCCTTTCTGTGCACAGGCCAGGCCAACCAGGGGAGGTGAAGTGCCCGTTTCTCAGCACCAGCCTGGGTTAATCTGTTCTGTTGGCTTTGATTCTTGGCCTGGATTTACACCAAGAAGTGTTTAAAGTCCGTCAAATGTCCAAACAGATTGCAAATGTGACTGAGTTTAAACAACCAAAGTGTGTCTACAACATTTGTTTGTGCCCCAGAAGCTCCACACATTTAAAAAAAAAAACCTGCCTTTTTCAGTCTGGACCTTGGTGGCTGATTTATTAGCTTTCCTGTTTTCATCAACATGTTCAAGTTGCTAAAACCCATCCTGTTAAGCCTAATGTGTCTGGCATTCATCTTCACCTCAGTACCATCTGCAGTAACAAGCAACAAATCCCTGATCTACAGCTGTGATGCCTCTCCAGGAGTATCTGCCAGTAAAAAAATAAAATAAAACAAAAAGAAAAGGAAATGAAATGAAAGGAAAGGATGAGTAGGACAAGCCTGCCTCCAGCTTGGAACAATTCCTTGGTCCTATTTTCCTTGATAATCAGGGTAAGCTGTCGCACTTTCATTTTCTTATGGGGAGGGTGAAGGGGTTTCTGCTTTAATGAGCTCATAACCTGGCAAAAAACAGAGGCTTTTCCAGTCCCTGTGGGAAGTATCTGTTCTTTTTATTTCTGCAATAGTGAAATTAGGCTGTGAGCATTGGGTAAACAGTTAGAAAAGTGCCCTACAGACATTTGCCCCAGTGAAGTTCTTTATTCTCAATGACATTTGCTTTCTACAGCTTCTTCTCCATTCCAGTCTCTGTGGAAGCACCACTTTGCTGACAGTAACAGGAGGGAAAGGGGCAATTTTTATCAGTATGCCTGTGAATGAGCAGCTGAAGTAGCATTCACCCCATAACATTCACACTCAAAAATTTTCTTAGAGCTTTCTTAAGAGGACCAAAGCCCTGACCTGGAGTCGTGTCTTCCAGAGGAACTGCTGCAGGCTGCCAGGGAGGGGGGTATAAAAGCAGGGTGAGTTATTAAACAACCCCTCCCTTACACTTTCCTGCCTCTAATGACTTCTGGGGCTTCTCATGCCTGTCATGTTCACATCCTTGGTGTCCCTGTGTGAATTTCCAACACAGATTAGTTGTCTCCCCTTGAGTTTTGTCATCTTCTAGCATCCACTAAACCCTTGGAAAGGCATTGTCCAGCTCATCTTCCCTTTTCCTTGGCCTTCATCCAGATTGCTGCCAGTTCCATTTGAAGGCCCCTTGGTTGTGCATAGAAATGTGTGTCTGCCTCTCTGGGTCCTTTCTCATTTCTGCACTTGAGTGGCAGCACTGAAGTGCAGCTTTAGTCAGGCTCAGATGATCTTCAAGCCTTCCCAGAGGTACTACTGGCAAGGGAGGGGACGGCAGCTTCACCGTGTGAGACGAGTGAGCCCTGTGTGCGTGCCCCACAAGCTGTGAGCTCACAGCTAGCTGAAGAATCACTTCTAAGTCAGAAAACTGCAGGCATTTGGCCTCACGCACAGATATCCTGCCAGCTGAAAAGGGAACTCAAGTCTCTGAAAGTATTATGCTGTAAGTAGTTCTGTATGCAGGTCCATTAGCAACAAACATGTTGAAGGAAGTTATTATTGTGGTAATTTTATTGACAGAGCTGGAAAATCCCTTTGTATCACTTCTCTCATTCTCTTCACTTTTTGCGTTGTTCTGCATACACACAGTACTACCTCTCCTAATTTGGGCTTTTCAGGCTAACACAGGCAATATAAGAACTGCAATGACTAAAACAATGCAAAAGAGGTGACAGCCAAAAAAATTCCTCATGAGCAATTACTTTAATACCTTTACTTAGGAAAAAAAAAAGAACAAGCATTCTGGGAAGTAAAGGTATGAAAAATTTTTAATAGGTGACTGGAGAGCTTCATTTGTAAAACATCAAGAACTCATCTCACTGGAGCTTGCTGAGATTTCAAGGGACATTACTGAATGGGAAAGAAAGAGTGGAAATCCGTCTTAGCCAAATTTGAAAGGGAGCATCAGTACCATTTACCCTAATTTCTGACTTTATCAACATGAAAGCTACCTGCTGAGATATGGGTAGATTCCCTTTGAGACATTTGTAGTAAACATGAGTCTAAATATAAGTGATTGGGATATTCAGTGCCTTGGCATATACCCAGGAGAGTGTGTTGCAATAGGGGTCTTGACCACACAGAAAAGCTGACAAAGTGCAAGACCGATTAGTTAATTACATTTGAGGTGGGGAGCTCCTTACTGTTCCTTTAACAGTATAGTAGTAGACTGGAACTAGATAAGTAGAAAACTGCTTTACAAAATCAAAAATACTGATTTGGAATAGAAGCATGTCATACAGAAAGTGCCAGGGGCATCTGGTAAGCAGCCTGAAACCAGACAGCTGAACTTGGGCTGCAACACTTGGGGATAAAGTTGGTGACAATGAGTTTTGTAACAGGATTGAGAGCAACTTGGATTTTTGAGCTCTATGAGATCTGATGAAAAGGACCAGGAGGGAGCCGAGTGTATAATTATTGTTATTATTAAAAGCAATATTACAACACTGATGTTCTGAATAAATCAGCAGATGGCAAATGCCTTTCAGTGAAGGCAAAGGCAAAATAACGTGTCTGGTAGCAAGGAGGGAAGCTAATGATTATGTGCTAAATGAAACAGCCATTCGGCATGCTGGTCAGGAAAAAACATTTGGGAGTCATTGTGGAAAAAACATGGAAACCATTAGCCCAGTTCAGAATAGCAGAAAAGGTAAAAGCAAGAGAGGCTGTGTTGTTCCTGCACGATGCTCCGGGTGTGTGCCCTATTCCTGAGCTCCTCCTGTGTTGAGGATGTGTTCACACTGACCACAAAAGCAAGGGTCCCATTCTGCTGGCTGAGGTGTCCCTGTACCCAGAAGGAGAGTCCCTGCTCCAAGGCATTTAGGGTAATATTTTAAAAATGCCAGACGAGCTTCTAAAGAGGATTGAGCCTTGATTTTTCCCCACTGAGTGCACAGGGCCCTCTTGGCCAGCTGAAGCCAGAGGAGGGGAGCCCTTCTGTCTCCAGCATTCTGGAAAAGGCAAACCAGCCACGGCAGCCAGCAGGACCAGGCAGAGGTCACAGCTCAGCACCTCCGGGCTCCCTCTGCCCAGGGGGTGAGGTGGCAGGATGTTGTCTCACACCACCCCAGCCAGAAGGTTGAGGTCACCATTGCCAGGACCCTCCCAGAGCCACATGGACCTGCTTTGCCAGGGACAGACGCTTCATTTCTGAGCCAAGCCTGCTGAGAGGGGTGAGTGAACCTCCTCTCCATATCCTCAGTGGAAAGCAGGACACAGGGCTGAAGCTGGACAGGAAGGAGGTAGCAGTGAGGGAATCCAAAAGTTGATTTTAACTGTGTGATGGGGATTAACTGCACAGCATTCAAAGGGTACAAATCAGGGCTTCATTTGTTATAGTATGACACAACTGCTCCAGCTCTTGTTGCCCACAGCTTCCCCCACTTCAGCAGCATTTTCTATCAAGCCTTTCTGACTGCCAGGGCCAGACCCAAGCCATTAGCACAAAGGTGGATGGCTTTTGTTTGCTTTTCTCCTGATCCATTCTTTTTTCCCAAGTGGGCTCTACTGCTAACTCTAAGAGTGCTTTGCTCACTTAAAAACAGAAAGGTCTGAGTCCAGTCATCTTTTAGTGACTCCCTTGCAGCCAGTTTCCCACAAAAATAAGCAAACTGGAGAAAAGAGTCAGAGCCTAAGCCCTTTATGGGAGATTGATGGTAAAGCTGGTGGCAACGTGACAAGCTGATTTGTGGTGGCTCCTCAGAGCTTGTTTGAACTGTAAACCTCAGTCACATTTATTTATTGTATCAATACAGGTTTGTCACAACCAGCCTGAACATAAAGGCTGCTATCTTATGCCCTGACTGTGGAATGCCAGGCACGGGGAGGGCACAGGTGTGTGTTTGTGTGTGGGTATGTGTGATGCATGTGTCTGAGACACGCTGTGCACACCCTCCTGCAGCCCCCGGCTATCCCCTACTCTGCTCCGGTGCATGCTGGATCAGGAGCTTGGCTTGCTGCCACATTTGGTGATGCCACCGCTTTCCATGACAGCACCAGCCTGAGGCTTCATGGCTCCTTCACAGAGATCCGGACCCCTTTGCGAGGCTTAATTCCCTTTGCTGTCATCTTTTCCACTGATAGCTGCAGCAGCTGTTTCTTCTTCCTCCATAGCATGTGGGTTGCCAGAAAGCCTGAGGGGCCCACCAGCCAATTTCCATACTTGGATCTAGGTCTGTATCTGCATCATATTTTCTTGAAACAGTAGTCACATGGTGGGTCTCTCTACCTTCTACACAAACGTGATTTAATGTCTTCCTCAGCAGCACTGAGCTCCTCTGCTATAACATGAAGTCGTAAGAAGGATTGGCTCTCCTCTCATTAATGTAATCACTTTAGAGTAGTTGATGTGTCCTGTACACAGCTTATGGTGTAGAGTTTTATGGTGTATTCCTGCACCTCCATATAAGTCTAAACTGGTCATAAAAGATAATCACTTATTCAAGAAAAATATATTAACATTGCTGAAACTAGGACACAAAGCAATTTTCATAGCAATGAATAAATAAATTCCTTGGCAGAAGTCCTACTTTTTTGCACAGAAAAATGCAGATAAAACGGAAAGTGCTATACCCTTCCACCATCTCTTTCTTATCTTTTGCTCTGACCTTTTACCCTTTCCTTCCTTCCCTCATCAGCCATGATCAGAACTATAATATTAATAGATCTAAAAGGACTGCAAATGTTCTTGCTGGTACTGAGGACCCCTGGATTCACAGACAAAACATTCTGTGACTCCAGTGTCAGTCTTGGAAATGTTTTTGCCATTTTCCTTAGAGGCAACAGCCGTCCAGGAAAATTGATAATGTTGAGAAGCAGGACTGTGCTGTAGCTACCTCTAGTACCAGAAAGCAGCACTGAGGCAGACTCCGGTGATGAGTAAAGCTTGTCTAGACACAAAATTAGATCAGGTTAAAAAGACTACTGCATTTCTGCTCTCTTCTGTTTATATGGCTCGTATCAACACAGTATTTTAGTATGTGATGTCTATTTATATATTTAGCAGTTGTTAAACTGCTGTGCAAAGCACTGTCTGGATATTTTTATTTTAGTTTAAAAGTGAGTCAAAATACAGTTATATGCGTAGCATGATTTAAGACTACCAAGGTTTTGCAGTGCAAAAGGCAAAATCCAAAGCTACCTTTCGAGAAATTGTGGATGCCCTTCCTCTAGAAGTGTTCAAGGGCAGGTTCAAAGGTGCTTTGAGCAACCTGGTCTAGTGGAAGGTGTCCCTATTCATGGCAGGAAGGTTGGAATTAGGGAACCTCTCTTTTTAAGGTCCCTTCCAACCCAAACCACTTTATGATGCTTCCGTAGACCCACCTTGCCCACAGCCATGAGGTCCTCCCTTCGTCTGACTTATGCATCCCACAAGGAGTCCTTCACAGTAGGACAGGATTATAAACACTTGCAGGGTAATTTCCAGCAAGGCTACAGTAGGAACAAATTTGCCAGAGCTGGAAAAATGAATCTGTCATCACAAGATCAGTATTTGCAAGTAAAAGTGTTCAAGTTTAGCTTACGAAATTGTTTGCCTTGGCTTCAAGTCTGTCACTTTTAATGGATATTTTGTGTTTCAGAAGCATAGAAGTGAAGGAGTGTATACTTCCATCAATATTTCAACAACCTCTGGCTTTGGAAATATCTCAAACGGCCCATCTTTCCACTTTTTTTGCTGTGCATATGTAAAAAATGGCATGATCTCTTCTATTTCAACAGGTGGCTTCTCCCTGTAATGTGCTCCGTGTGCTGCACAGGTCTGTGCTGTGCTCCTGCAGTCAGGCACCTCCACGAGCAAAGCAAGCTCAGTTCTCACACAATAATGTTGACTGTGCAATCCAAAAGTCAAAGTTTTGAAAAAGTGGTGCCAAGCAAATGGATCCACACTGGAAACAAAAAATAAACACAGTGGCTGAAAGCCAGATTCACTTCACATGCCTGAGTAAGAACAAACTGAATCTGTCAGTCAGCAAAGGGCAAGAAATTGTCTCTCAAGAGCTCTGCACTCTGCCGTGGATGAGAATGTTTTATCTCAGTCAAGCATGGGATGCCTGTGTATTTACATATCTCATTCCCAGGTAGTAACAGAAAATTAAATCGATCACAGGACTCACAATGAAAGGTAAGTGTATGTATTACTTCATCATCACTTCCTCTCTCGGGTAACCCTGTCTCATTGAGGATCACAAGGATAGGGTTATTGCCCCAAATGAACCTTCTTCAATATCCATTTAGGCATTTCAGATCAATCTCACTCCTCAAGGAGCAAAACAAATCTGAAAGAAAAAAAAAGCAGTCCCAGAAATACTCCTGCCTTTTAGCAAGGCTGTTTTGAGGGGAGCAGTTCAGCCTTCTGTCAGAGGTGACCTCTTATTCACATTTGAAGGAATTAACTCCACCCTAGCTGAATTCAGAGTAATAACTTTGGGCACCAAACACCTCTGAATCACTTCTTGCACACAACTAGTTAGTATCAAGGCAAAAGCTTTCACTGCACTAGAGATGAGCTTAGAAAAGCCAAAGCTGAAAATAATTCAACATTCCAGTGCAACAGCAGATTAAATAATTGTGGGGGCCTGCCCCCCCGCTCCCCCAGGGTGGGAGGGGAGCCTGGGGGACGCATGGCAGAAAACGGGGTTTCCGGAGCCCCTGCGCTCAGGTCACGTGTTCTCGAGCTGTGTTTGTGATTGGATGTTTTGTGTGGCCCGNGCTCAAGAAAATGCGTGCAAGGCCCATTATTGGTACACAGGAACATTTTAGGAATATTTTAGTCAACTGCCTTACAAAAAAGACAACTATGGATGAAAAATATCCACTTAGTATTTCTTTCCTACAAGGAGGATCCTAGGCTTTCATTTGACTCATTTTTCTGATTACTATTCCACACCATCCTTTTTAAACAATTCAGTTGAAGGAATCTTACCTGCTATGCTTTCTGTAAATTGCCTTTAAAATATTTTATCATGCTAAAATTTCTTTTCAAAAGGTCAAAAATTGATTAAACAAACGCAGTCTTCTTTTTCCACCAGCAGACTTAGTGTTATTGCTTTTTCTTTTTGCCCTGAATACTTTTCTGCCTCATGGTTACAGAGATAGTAGAACTGGCAAAAAAATGGGGACAAATTTAGGCTGAAGTAAACCTTGTTCATGATGCATCAGGTCAGTGAAACTTAGACCCAGGATTGACACATTCCCAGCAGAAAACTTCTAATTTTAATTACACAGGACAGCTTTCACAGGACGGATCTCAACATGGGCTTCCCTCACTGCTGGTTCCCGGGTTGCTGGCTTGGGCGAGTCTCACAAGTGCAGAGATCCACACAAAGCACAGATCTCCGCAGTAGGTTTGCCTCAACCTCTACAAAGGGAAGAAAGTTCTCCGTGTTTCTTAGGACCGGTCCTGGTGTGCCCAGTTTTAACACTGGGATCTTTGTGAGGTGGCACTGCTGGCCAGGTCAGTTCCTACTCAACCGCGTCGTGTTGTGAACCACCACCAGTATCGGACTAAAAAGAGCAAGGGCAGTACAGAAATTTGGCCCAGGAAGGACAGTGAGGGTTGAGTTTGAAGGGGCACTGACCAAAGGAGAGCTAGACAGGAAGTTCAAGGCTTCAGCAGCCCATCAGCTCCTGGTATGGAGACACTCCACTCACACCTACCCCACTGTTCATGGGGATGGATCCCATCCATGCACTGCCAGGATCTTCTGGCCTGCATCAGCATCAGCCAAGGGGCATCACCTTGCAAATTTGAGTGGGAAGAGAGAAAGGGAAAGTCTGACAGCCTTCAAGGCAAACAGCCCTTTGATATCGAATTCCCAACCTCACAACAGCAGCCTGCTGGTGTCTGGGGTTCAGTGTGTCCCCAGAGTGGGTGGGAAGAAGTCACTAAATGGTGCATAGTGACCCAGCACTGCTGCCAGCGGGTGGATGGGCTGGAGAACTGCTCCTTTCTAATGGCGAGGCTGTGGGCCAGGCCTGAGGCTTGTCCATGGAAGCATGGAGGGCTCCAGTGACACGGGCCAGCTCAGGCACTCATCCATTTCAGAAACACACTAAATAAATAAGCGGACCTAGGATCGGTAACCACTGCTCCTGTAGGAAATCTATGCAATGAAAAAGCCATCAGCCCTGCCTTTTTTTATCCATTCCTCTCATTCCTCAACTTGAATTTCTTTCCATGCCATGCTTTCCCAGTCCTCAGACCTCTGCCTTCAAATGTCTATTTCCTTCAGAGCTGCAATACTAGCCACCAGCAAGAAAGAAGAAGCTGATAAAAGATGATACACAACTCTCATTATTCCGTAATTTTCTCTTGGTGGATTTGGAAAGGTCCCGAATGCAAAGAGAAATTAAATCAGCAGGTAGGAAGACAAATGCAAAGTGAAATTCAAGATGCTGAAAAGCTGCTTTTCTCCAGAGGTCCTATTCTTCCCTCCATCCGGAAGACAGGAAAGAGCAGACTGTTCATGACAGAGGAGAGAAAACTTCTGGGGGTCTTTCGGGGGAACTCAATCAAAGAAATTATTTTCCCACAGACCAGAGCTGAGCAAACCTTAATGGCTTTTTCCTGATTGAAGAATAAACCGATAGTTAATTTATGACTTGAAGTGTATATAACAACCTTCCAAATGTTTTCCAGTTCTGCGAATAGTGATGCCTGTGTCTCTCCTGTTTGGGTTTGGTTCTCACCAGCTAATTTAGCTAATGAGCTAAATATTCCTCATGAAGCTTCATCTTAAAAAAAAAAAAATTAAAAATACCTACTTTTAAAAAAGGGCCAGGACTGTATCATATGTGTGTGCATAAAGAAGCACATGAATTAGAGATAAGTGTACGCACATGGTGAGCTGGAGGGAGGGTGTTTGCACGGGGAAGCCAAGGGCCCCTGTGCAGGTCGCTGGTGAGGGGACAATCCTGTTCGGTGAGAGCAGTGACAGTGCAGAGGGGCTGCTGCGGGCTGTGCGCACACACGACATCGCTGCCGGGACATCCTGTTCACCGGACCTCCGCGGGACTGATAAATGGCTCTGGATGGCTTCGTTTGTTTAAATGAAAGCCGGCGTTTTAACAGCAATACAGGGCAGAGTAAATAATCCACTGTGCCGGCTATCGAGGCGAGCGTGATCCCTGAGACTATGGGCTGCGTCTCCGAAACTGAACCCCACGGCACCTTGGTTTGTATACAAGTTCTGTTTGGGCAGACGGGATAAACTGTCAAATGAGACGGCAATATTAGCATCTTCCCTTGGCTTCCCCCCGCCGAGGAAAAACTGCAGAGGGAACACTGCTCAAGCATTTCCTTTATGCTCGTAAGTAAATGGCGAAACATCAGGGAATGAGACAGGTTTATGGCTTTCCAGTAAAATGCGATACGACTCGCAGACACTGAGTGATTTCACAGTTACCTTTCCAAGTGCGGCAAACAGAACAAGGGGGAAAAAAACCTCAACACCGTTTGCCTCTTGCTGTTGAAGGCTGGCAATAAGGTTGCAGGAGAAGATAACTTTTGTGACTTCCGAGCCGGCTGCCTACGGACAGAAATATCGGCGGTAATGAAGCCACGAGACATCTTAACCAATTTACTAGAGGACTGGGCTCAAAATATTGAGGGCCGCCACCAAAAATTAAAACAAAAAAATATTATACCATCACTGCTGTTTCAGAGGCAGGGCCTCGGGTGGGATTTATATTTTCGTGACGCCTTTGGCAGCCCCCACCCATCCAGTGTGTTGCTGCCGTGTGTTACGGAAGAACTAAACTGGTTTCCCCGAAGCGGTCCGTGCCCTCTGCGGGGGCGGGGACGGGAGGTGCAGACCCCGGGGTAGAGCGAAGCCGCCACGAGTAGGTCCCCACCTTGTCCCTGGGCAGAGCCCGGCTGCCTGATGCCGGACCTCCCCCTCCCCGCCCGCCCCGATATCATCCCTCTTCCAGGTGGAGACTTTAACGCCCCTTACACCTCTGCGGCTATAAAGAAGATGGTCGGAATACAATAAAATACACGAATTCGCCTCTTTTCTCGCACCTCCCCCACCCGGGCCTGTGGAAAGAGGGGGAAGGTGTAGCAACCTTCCACGATTATCCACTTTAAAATGAGAGTGGACTCCCCCGCATCCTGCCCTCGGGGTACGCCCGGGCGGTAACTCCCACGGGTCCCGCTCCAAACACCTCTATGAGGTGCCTTTCACGCCTTTCCAGCTCAGCATCTCCGGTGCTGCTCCTCAGCGCTCCCTGTTTTCAGGTTTGGGAGAGGTTCCCGCACCGACGCATTCAGAAAGGGTAAAGAGAGAGGGACAGAGAGGGAGTCCAGAGGGTCAGCGGGCACCCTCCGGGTGGGCAACTCGGCGGCATCTCCGCGCCCCGCTCCTCTCGGCGAGCACCGCGCTTTTCGTCTGCCTCTCGCCTGCCCCAACCTTTATGGCTAAACAAGTTCACAGTTTACACGCAGTAAAATGTCGATATTACGCTTAATGGTTGCGGAGAAAAGGTTCTTCGCAGGGATCCTCATAAAAACCCTTTATTTAGTTTCGAGCATTTTCTTGTAATCAATAAAAGTTGCCTGTTATCTCCCAGCGCGTTTAGCGGG
>VYXC01003454.1:168151-280291 GCA_013397175.1 Platysteira castanea
GGGTGGGGGCCTGCGGGAAACAGGACAGCAGCGCTTTGACCCTGGGCCCAGTTTTCTGGAGCAGGTCTTCCCTCATCACCATTCCCTACCACCTCTGGGGGCTTCTGCATAGTGGCTGGATACAGCTCTGCTAGACTGGGAAGGGGATATCTTACAGCAGACACAAAAACCCGTTGGGCTGGAGGGAAGAAACGCTTCTCTACCTTCTCCATCTCCACACTGTATTTTACTATTCTCTTCAAATGAAGCAAGCATCATTATTTCCCATTAGGTGTTCCTGGTGCAAGAGTATTTCATTGAAAAATGGTTCTTTAATGCTAATGGGAATTATACTCCTAGCGTGATTTATATTAATAAGGCATGTGCAGTTTCTTAGTACATTCAGACCCAGATGGGAAATGGATTTTTTTTCATCGTTCCACACAACATCTGATGAAGTGCTCCAAGCATACAATTTAACAAGCTATTCTCCTCTGGCCTCACAGATGAAAAATAGTCCGTTGTGTCAACTCCTCAGATGCCTATTTTTACACCTTCTGTTTGTTCTTAGTTTGACGTTGTTAATCACGGTCCCACCAAAGCCCCATTGTTCAGCTCTTCAAGAAGAATGTTGTTATATTGACTGTTTGTGCGTCAGCCCAGCTCTCTCTGGAGCTGCACTTGGATGAAATTAGATAATTTCCATTAGGAGAACAGGCATTATTAGTCCCCAATGCCAAATTGAAAAGAGAGCCAAGATTACTATTTCTGGCCGTGTTCACCTCAGGAAGGAACCTTCTCAGCTTTAATGGGATTTTGCTATTGTTGGTTGCCTTCTGTTTGACACTGGGCCAGCAGGGTTGAAAATTGTTTAGAAAGCTGCATGAAATATAATAGAGCCCAAGCCATTTGCTGCAGCACATTCCAGCATGATGTTTATTTTGAAAAAAAAAAAAAAAAGAGGAAAAAAATTATTGTCCTTGGCAGTGAAAAAAAAATCCCACTAACTTGACTTGCAGAACATATGCTTCTAGTTGCTGTTGTGCTTTCACAATGTGCTGCCAGGATTGGCACATTACACAGAGAAGTGATAAATCTAATATTATTTGTAATGATCTCCAGGACTTGTAGAAGCAGATCACAGGCACAGACGGCAACTTTATAACAAGAAAACAAGGTGAGGGATGATACCAGGTCAGGCCCAAAGGAAGAAGTCAAGTCCCACATTTGGCAAGAAAATGCATGTCCCCATGTTCTGCTGCTCAGTTTACCCATCTGTAAAATGGGGTTAAAATCTCTCCCACATGAAGACATTAGGAGGACATGTCCTTCCTGACTGTTGCCTTTGTGGGTGCTGGAGGTCATCTGAGCCAGGCTCAGCCCCTCCCCAGCCCCAGGGACACAGCTCTGCCCATCCCACCGCCTGCCTCTCCTCGGTAGTGGCCGGGCTCTGCTGTTGCTGCTATTGCTTGGAGGGCAGCTCTTTTTTCTCCCCTGTGTCACACCCCTCACCATCACCTTGCATGAACACCTCCCCTGCATCTCAGGATGCTGATCCTTGACATCCAGCATGAAAGTGGGGATGGGGGCCTGAACTCTTGCCCTGAATACCTCACAGGCTTCTTTCTGCTCCATATAGTACTGTTTTGTTCTCTCAGTGCTGTCTTAAAATAATTATTAATGAAAGTAGAGTTGACTTTGGAGCGAAAGTTTCCGGTTCCTTGGCATATCCAATGTGTAAGCTATCTAAAGGTATTGAAATGCAAGACATTTTTGGGATGAGATCAGAATCCAAAGACACACTTTCCTGCTGGGCCCCTTCAGAGCCAGACCCACCTTTGCCACACTTTACCCCTTGTCTATTTAAGCCCTTAAGGAGCTGAGCAAATAGAACAAAGTTACCCATCTTTAGAAAAATAAATAGAGCAAGCGATCTTCAAAGCCCTCAGATGGGGATCCACACAACAATGCCGGAGTAATCCCTGGGCAATAAACCAGAGCACTCCTTTGTTTATATAACATAGTGTTTACTTCTATTTTAACCAACAAACATTGACTGATTGCATAGCCTTGGCTCAAAACCATCTGACAAATAATTAAAATACAATTAGGCTAAAAGGAAAAACAAAACCCCACGGCAGACACCAGCCGACACATTTCCTCCACACAAAGCTGCCACCCGCCTGCACAGAGCTGCTCAGACTCAGCCAGAGCACAGCAGTGATTGTTCCCAGCAGAACCAACTCCTGGGCCCCTGCCTTGACCGGGGGCATTGGCCACTCCCAGTGCCTGCCCCTATGGAGGCTCTCGTGGAGCTGAGCTGGCAGGTGCAGTTCAGATTTAGCAGATGCTGGGTTAGGATGATCCATTTCTGTGCTTGCTCCTCTCCCACACCCACTGTCCAGTGGCACTGGCATTTCTAGGAGAGGTCTGAAGCTGACCACAACTTGTGCCTGCCCAGAGCATCCTTTGGCCTTGACCTGACATGGGACAGGTTTCGGGCAGGTTGTGGGAGGAGATGTTGCCCCTTCACCACAAGGTTTGGAGGCTGGGCTTCTTCTGCAGGAGGTTTGTCTCCCTACAGCTCCAAGTGCCACCACACAGGTCAGCCACTGTGGGGAACAAACTGGTCCCAGTGTGGCCTGTTGTGGATAGCCACCCCTGGCAGCTGCAGAGGCACCTGTCCCCGCCAGACCCCACTGTAATTGCCACCCCTAGCAGCTGCTGGCAGTGAGGTTCTTGGTACTTGGGCACATGAGTGTGAAGTTTATGGGTCCCAAATGGAAGCGTCCAGACATTGTCCAGGCCCCTATTTTCATGCCTCAGGTAACTCCGTAACTGACTCAGTGAGCAAAATGTCCAGAAACTGTAGGTTAGACAGAAAATAATCTGTTTTTACAAGGCTGGGGAATCTCATCTTCAACCTGGCTATCTCTTCACTTAGAGCATTTGTCTTCTCACCAACCTTTTTTTTTCCCCTCTTCATGCTGTGATATGTTCATTGTCTCCTGCTAAGGAAAGTTTGATAAGGATCTTGCTGAGAGTGGCTTTTAGGAAAACCCATTGCTCCAAAAAGGAACCAACCATTGTAGAAGCCAGCACTTCAAAGTTATAGCAGTATCTTGTTTTTTGTACCAAATAAATAAATAAAATGAAGATCAACAATGTGTTTCCATTTAAGGAGGAGTGTGGGAAAATCCAGGTCTCATCAGACTGGGAAGTAGAGTGGTATATGCTGACTAAGAGACTGGAAATAGCACGGCTGTCAATTGAAGGAATTTAGGCTTGAATAATCACATCAGGCAGGCAAAGTCAGATGGGAAAAATGGCCCCAAACCTGTTCATCTGAACCTAGGGATTCACATGAGGAAACATACATTGGCTCCACATGTTGCTTGTGCTTTCCAGGGAAACTCAGTGCTGGGCCTTCCCTGTGCCAAGCTGGCAGGACCGTGAATCCGCCCAGATACCCACCATAAATCTAGGATTCAAGCACGGGAGAGCATGCAGATCATGTGTGCCACATTATACTGCAACCACAGCTGGTGCCAGCCCTTCCAAAACCTCTTTCCTTGTCTTCAGACAGCTTTGAGTGGGAGCTCACTGCTTTATTGTTCAACCTAATCATGCCTGCAGCACTTTAGTTTGTACTTAGGACCAACGCCCTGGATGACAGAGGGACAGCAGGTCACTACCTTTGCCTTCACAAAGGCATTTTCTGCTCTTCACCTGGCACTGGTTGATGTGTGCCCAGCCTCAGCTAGATGCCTCAAGTCTAAGAAAAGTGCAGGTTTCTTCCAGGCAGCTGTTTCCCCTTCTCTCATTTGCACCCCAGGATGCAGCAACCTGTGCCATGTCTCCATCCTGCACTGCCAGTGCCCCCAGCTCAGCCCAGCCATCAAAGATGGTCGAAATAGCCTTCAGTGTTTTCTTTTATGGCTAATTACCTTTTTTATTTTTTTTTATTAGCTGTTGAAGAAGGGAGAAAAGAGGAAGAGAGAACCCATCCTTTGGTGCTGTGGGATTTGGTGCTGTTTTAATAACAAAATATTGGTAAGGAAAAAAAATTTGCAGTATATCAGCATGTTTTTAAGGTTGGTGGGAAAAAAAAGACCTCTGGTCCCAGCGGTATCAGTGAAGAAAATGTCCATTGGATTCTAGTTCTTAAAAAAAAAAAATATCTGAGTCATGCAGAAAGCACTGTGCTCGGGTAATGTGTGGTTACTGGAGTGCTCAGTGAGGGGGAAGGGAAACACACGCCCAGCCCAGAGCCTCATCACAGCCTCATGAAAATTAAAACATCTGTGTTCTCGGAGGAGGGTGCTGTGTGCCCAGGGGAAAAGGGAAAAAGAGGGGCAGAAAGAGAATGGATGTTCCACTTCCATCTCACTCCAAGCTTGCCAAATTCAGCCCTTCATTTGCTGAAAAGAACTAGAAACCCCACTCCACCGAGCAGGACAATCTTTCCCCTAGTCATCAAAGTCTGGAAAATGGGTGCCTGCCCTGCAGGAATTTTTATGAATAGTGAATGACAGTCAAAACTTTACTCCCTTTCCCACTATTTCAAGGACATTTACATGAGTCCTACAATCTTTACCCACAAGGAAACCTGCTTTCCAAAGGTGGGATCAGGCAGAGACCCTCCATAGCTGCAGGGAGAGGGTGCTAAGTACGTATACACCCACATACTCGAGCATGAGCAAGGGGCAACACCACAACAGGGAGTTCAGGGTACCACACACTTTGCTCGGAGGATGGAGCCAGAACCAAGGGAGAGGAGGAATGGATTCAGATACTTCGTTCTTTTCTGGAAAGAGGCTTCTTTGGAACTAGGAAAACCACAGAGGGAGAGAATCGCAGAATCACAACCCACAGCCCTGTTCCAGAGAGCCAAGGGAAAGCAGCCTGCGCCCAGGGC
The DNA here is from genome assembly GCA_013397175.1 of Platysteira castanea. Classification (NCBI taxonomy): domain Eukaryota; kingdom Metazoa; phylum Chordata; class Aves; order Passeriformes; genus Platysteira; species Platysteira castanea. Next base: position 173,049 of record VYXC01003454.1, read on the forward strand.
TGTTGCAGTCCGGCAGGGCAGCCTGTTGGTCCTCCCAGCCTTTCCAGATGGCATTTGTTTCTTCCTATGGTTTAGGGTCCACCATAGTGTAGCTTTTGGTTTGATGGTTACATGAAAATACAGACTCCTCTGAAGTTGCATGATTTAGGAGCTCATTCCTCAGGGTCTGGTGTCTTAATCCACCCCCAGCTACAAGTGACCTTCTTTACCAAAATCATCCAAATTTTCAGGTTTTCAATTAAAAAAAAAAAGCCTTTGTTAAATGTCGTCAAAAGAAAAACCTTTTCTTTTTATCAACAGTTCCCAAGGACATGCATTTTCTCAACAGCTCCACGGACAGGATATGCCAGTGGGAAAGACGTGGGTTTTAATCACTGTCCCTCAGCCAGGCCAGGTGAAAGGAAGATGGTTTTTTCTATGGCTTAAACAAAGGTTCTATTTCCAAAAGGAGCTGGTGATAGTGGCTGCTTAACCAAAGAGATCCATCATCAAGGGACTGGGTCCTCTAACTTTCTGAAACATCAGACCTTCAGGGCACAACAAAATTAACAACCCCAAAATGAACCAGACAGAATCACAATCCCCTTAAAAAAAACAACCAACCAAAACCAAATAAGTGGGTGAGTTTTTGCCTGTCATCCACATGCAGGCCAAAGAAGGAGTCCCCTGACATCCAGATTCAGTTTTACAACTCCCAGAATGAACAAAACTAGAATATCACGCTGGAAGCATCTCTCTAAACACGAATCCCTTCACAAAGAGAAACACTTCATAATCCTTCTATTCATGACTGTCCCTCCAAATTTAAACATGCATTTAAAAAATAAATAGGGCAGGGGTGATGTGCAGGAACAGCTTGCTGCTTTGCTTTCTTTTTTTAAATCAATAAAACAGCCTTAAAGAGGCCCCCTCAAAAGAGTTCTGTTCATTTATTTTTCTTGGAAACTTCCAGTCTCCTTAACTCCTTTTAGACACATAAGAGGTGAATGATTAAGTTGAAACTATTATCTTTGCAAAGAACATCTCTGCTGGCTGCCGGCCAAGAGGAGAGGAAAAGTGAAATGAAATAAACAGGCTGGAGCTATTGTGTCCCTGACTGGTCCCTGTGGTGAGGTGCTGGGAAGCTTGGAGAAGTTGAAAGGAGGTCCCTGGGTGGGGACTGCTAATGAGGCAGGGCACATTTTGGAAGAAAGTTTTCTCTGGCCAGAAATATGAGCGTATGAATAACTTAACGTGAGACAGAGTCAGCGTCAGCCCTCGCATTAACAGGTGCCACTCGGAGCTGCAGCCTGCTGGTGGCCACTCCTGCCAGCTGTGGCTGCCAACTTCCCTTCCTCGGCCACCCCTCCGGAACATGAAAGCAAAACCTTTGAAGTGAAGTGTATGGAGTAAATTAAGCTGTACAGTGCCCTACTTCACGAGCAGGCATAGTGTACACCATTACTTGTGCTGTCTCTGCACGGCTGCAGCGCTCGGGGCTCTGGGCAGGGAAAGAGGCCCCTGCAGTGCTGGGCAGCAGCAAGGTGAGCAGCAGGCATGCCCTCTGCCCCTAGATGTGTATCCACTGAACCAGATGCGTACCAGATGTGTGCCTGGCTCTGCCACCAGTTTCCTGACTTGTGAGCTTTGTGCAGACAGTGCCAGGTGAGTCTGGGAAGAATTAAGGTCCTGTGCATAAAGAGATGAGCAACCTCAGGGTCTGACTCCCAGGGCTCTGGTAGTTATCACTCTCTTTGAGACTCCAAGGCTGGCATGTAGCTCGAGGACAGCACCAAGACACTGCTGCGCTGGCATCAAGGAAGCTCAGGGACACATCCAGCTTTTGGTGCAGGAAGACACAAACTCTTGGGCTGCAGGGGGGACAATTCACAGCCCTAGGATGACACGAACACCAGATTGCCCAGGGAAGGGGCTGTGCCAAGGGGCCAGTGGCTGGCCAGACTGCTGGCCTCAACATGGACACAGAGGGAGATCAAACTTGACAGCCCACTGGGCTTATGCTCACAAAACACCCAGACAAGTGAGCATCTAGAAAGGTTACAAACACTCTGTAACAGCTCCATTTGATACACCAGAAAATACATGATGTCCTTAAAAACAAGGTGATTTAAAAGACCTAAATAGTTAAAACTAGCTTTATTTCCAGACTTCAGGATATGGATTTAACTTGTCTTGAAAAGAAACATGAGCTGGAAAACACTTACTGATTTATTAGTACACAGGGATTACAAGCAACACTTCAATACCTTGCTCACAACAGAGACATCACCAAGTCAGTGGACAGAACAGTGGGATTCATGCAGGCAGTTACACAGGTTGCACATATTGAAGTTTCTCCAAAAATTCCTCCTACTTGCTAATTTTATTTGAAAAAATGGTCGGTAAGGTATTGCAAATTGTCCCCAGACCTGACTGAGCCAAGGAAAAGCTTAAAACGACCACCATAGGCCCATATATCTCAAGTACCCACTGACTTTTGCTTTGGAATCACCCTATTAGATTAGTTACAAAAAAAAAGGCACAAAAGGGCCAGAAGTAACATTTACGTCACAAGTCACATCTGCTCCTGTAATTGCTTTCCTGTCGGCTGTTTTCGGTGGAGAAGGAAACCCGACTGAGCTGGTATCCAACAATGGATTACAATTCCCCTCCTTGAAATCTCCAAGTTTTCTTGGGGAAAACCATGGTGCACAGCTGACCCTCAGCATGCTGCCGTGAGGACAACAGAAAAGTCAAATGCTTGGCTTTGACAGAGTGTTTACAGATCCCTTGGCGGGAAAGGAAAATGTAGAAGATCTCCCCTGTGAACTTCCTACGTGCGTACGTAGCCCCAGACGGCACAACAATGGCAAAGTCACCTGCCAGGCTGAGCTGCTGGAGGAGAGGAAAACCCATGAGAAACTAATGGGGCTCATTGAAGCTTAATCTTCAAGCCACATGTAATCAAAAGACAAACAGTCTGGCAGCAATAGAGGTGATAGCACATGTGTGCGGAACAATAGCACAGCAGCCAGGACAAGCTGTTAAGAGTGTGGGTCACTAAGAAAAGAGCAGAAATCCTGGCAGACTACAGAGAAAGGGAATAAAAGTTTAGCTTAGTGCAAGCCATTTCCAAAAAAACATGAAATGTGCACAAATTGTCTCATAGGTGAGAAAGGGTGAGTTCTCTGCAAGAGCAAAATGGGGGGATGATGCAAAGACCCTTTGTACTACACACCTTAGCTTAGATAAGCTAATAGATAACTTCCTTTGCCTCTTCCAAACCAGAAGGAACAAGAGGGAGCATCTGTTCAGTGCTTCACCAGAGCCAGGATTTTTTTTGCTTAGATTTGAGAGCTTCATAGATAAATCCTGAAGCATTTCACCACTAAGGCACAGACAATCCTTATTCCACTACTGCTGCTGTGTATTCTAGCAGTGGTATAATCTTTCCAGATTGGATGCCCTCCTGCTGCTGCAGCAGCATGTCTGGACACCAGGTGCTCTGCAGAGATGTCCTGAGCAGGACTGAGCTCACCCTGCATTTGCTCAGCCCCTTGCCTCACTGCCACCACAGCAGTGATGTACCTCTGCATACTGGAAAAAAGGTTTTTTTCCTTCCCTGCACAGTCAGCCCCACACAAGTTATCTATTTTTAATTTTTTTTATAGCATTTGGTCCTGATGGTGGTGGGTACCCACAGCCCTTGCTGGCTCAGCCTGCCAGGAAGAAACTTTGGCTGCATCTCCATATCAGCTGTTGGGAGAGAGCGGCCATGACTTTCCCAAGCAGATGGAAAAATGATCTGCCATGAGCACTGGATCCAGACATTCAGTATGACTGTTAATACCAAATCTGTAGGGACTGATTTCTGTGCTATGCCTGTCAAGCCCAGAGCACCAGTCCCGTTTCATTCATCTTCATTTTCTTCCCTTTCTTAAAGAAAATCTAAAAATTATTCTAAAACTATTGTTTTAACAGACATCCAATAAATCAGGCACCGTAAGGGGAGATCACCACTGTTCCCTGAGCCAAATGCATTCCCATGTTTCCTGGCTGAGGATGGTGGCCATCAGGACAAACATACATTTCAGCTTTGCCTGAGCCTGAAGTCAGTGAACAGCAAGAGGGTCTCCATCTGGAGTAATTTTATAGCACTAGAACAGTTCTCCAGCAGCAGCCAGTGCCTGCTAATATAAAAATACTTGGGAGAAAAAGCAATACATTTTACTAGGTTGGTAGGAAGGGGAAAAAAGCTCTATTCAAGACTTCCATTAACTTTTATGAATATCTCTAAAGAGATTTATTTTTACAACAGCATTGAGGCAGAGGAATAAAACCCAAGTTTCTTGACACTCACAATTTCTCACTAGATGCAAGTCCAGAGAGTCTGTGTCCAAGCCCTGCTCACACGAGGAGAAGCTCTGAAAGCGTGAGCCTGGCTGTGAGAGGAAGGGTGGCCCTGCGGCACTCACGGGACCTGTGCTCATATTCTGGTGCTGCTGCAGGCTCCCTGAAAGAGCTTCTCTGCATCCCTACTTCGTGGGGATGTTCAGGTCTGCTTCTGGAGTCCCACCAAGTACTGAAATAACCTTTCCCACCTGAGATCCTAGCTTGTGATAAACAGAGGTCATCTTTTGCCTGAAAGCTTAGTATTTCTACCCAATTAATACCATGCACCATCTCTTGACTTTGGTAATTCTCAGCATTCCAGCTGCCCATCCAAATTTCAGCCCCTTCAAAACCCACCACATTGCTGGCTTTTGCTGTCTCCTGAGGCAATGAGCTTCTCAGCCTGGAACTATCTCATATAGAAATATTTCCTCTGATCTGAATTTACCACCTTCTAATTTCATTGAATGCCCCTTTGCTCCTAAGTGTCCTAACACACGGTTGCACCAATCTATCTTCTGTAGACTATTATTTTCCTTCCCCTCTTAAAACCTAAAGTTATGTTATGGAGGGAGAAAAACAAAAAGAAAAGAAAAGAAGAAAAAAGCTTCCCAGGAAATTGTTCTGATAAAAACTGGTCATATTTTACAGTGTGGCCTTGCTGCTCTCTACAGCTGTTGCAAACAAAGCCAGTGTGATATTGGGCTGTCAGGACAGAGGCACAGGTGTGGTGCACTGGCACAGGAAGAGCAGGAGCCAGGGAGCAGAGAAATGGAGGCACTGGCTGAGGCTTTGCTCAGGGGCACCAGCATCAGAAGCATCCCCAGAACCAGCAGCATCACAGCTGGGAATTTGCCTGGATTTGAGGCAGTGATAGGCAAACCCTGAGGCATTTCACCATTGCAGCTCCCGCCCAGCCACTGCTCCCAGAGAGGGAAGGTCCCTGACTGCCCAAGCATGTTCTGATGCTCACAACTTGTGCTTTCATCAACACAATGGGAAATGACAAAAATAACCCACAGATGGGTAAAGCCCCTCAGCAGGGAGCACTTTCCTAACGAGACTTCCAACACCAGCTGGGAAGCAGCCAGCTGGTCAGGATGTCAGCAAGGCTGCTGTGGCAGGTGGCTCCTGCTCTGGAGATGTGCTTTACACTGCAGCCACTGCAAGATGTGAAGCAGAAGACCCTCAGCCCCCTCCACAGACACAGTTCCATCCCACATCATTTACGCTTTCAGATGCATTCTTAAAGCAGGGCTGATTTCTCTGCTGATGCACTGCCCAGCAACTGTGCAGGTTCTACTGGGAAGGTCTGAGAAGCCCACAGAAGCTGAGTGACATGGGCCAGCACGTGCAGGGGCACTGGGACCAGATTTAATATTGGTGCAAGCAAGGTGGTCTCACTGGTCCCATGCTGGGCTTTTACAGTCCAAGGGCATGAGTGAACACTACGTGCTCAGCCTTGACAGCAGACATTTGCCCCTCAGTTGCCTTTTGTCTTCTGCCTTCCTTTGAGCCAGTTGAACAACAGAGGCTCCAATTCTGCTATGCAGCTTTTGGAGTAATTTCCCAAGAGACCCTTTCCAGCAACTCAAGCAGCTGCATCCTCTCATCATCCAGAGGTTCTCAAATACCTAAGCAAGAAGAAGACCTGGGAAGACCCCACAGGGGCTTATTATTCCCTGTGGAACAGCCCAGCTCTTGTCCCCCGTCTAGGGCCACAAACCGCTGGGACAACGCAATAATCACAGCCCCTCTGTCTGCTTCACCCAGCAAATCACTAAGCAGCCCTTGCAGAGGAAAGCTGGGGCACCAGGGGCAGAAGCAGCAGCTTCTCACCCATCCCTGGCTAGAACAAGGAGCAAGGCTGGCTCTTCTTCAGGGCTCAACCCAGAAACTTCAGCTCACTCTTCCCTCCCTGGAACAAGAAGAGTCCAGCTTTGGCTCCTTATCCAGGCTGAAATCATTTAGAACTTCCAAAGGTTCTCAGCAGTTCTGAAGGGTTCAGAGCAAAGCATGCAGTGAACTAGCATGGTGCAATGAGCCTGTTCAGGTACTTGTAAATTAGAAGGAAAAAACCCCACAAGTGCCTCAGAACACTGTCCCCTAAAGTAAGACAAAGCTCCTTTTGCTGGAATGGCAGGCACGTGGTTTTTCTGGGGAAAGAGGCTCTGCCTCCTTGCTTTGCTTTCAGCGATCAATGTCCCAGGGGCAGGACACGCTGTGCATGAGAACAGCACACTCTGCTCGGCGCAGCGCGCTGGGACTGTCCCCCACTGCAGGGAGGAAAACAGCTCAAGGCAGCTCCATTTTAAACTCAGGAATATTCTTATTTCAGGCAGGATAGTTTTTTCAACTGGTTGCTGCGTGTGTCTGCAGCTCCTGCTCCCAGTGCAGAGAAGCTCCATGTAGTGCCAGCAAATTGTCCCACTCCAGAGCAATGTCAGAATTCGGGTACAATGAATCCATCTCTCTGTTTCTTCACTTCAGGGAAGTTTTTCTGGGGATGGGGGATGCTCTCCATCCCCAGGCCGGGGCAGCAGGCTCAGCCTGCAGCTGGGCTCCCAGTCCCGTGTGCAGTACCCGACTGCCCTCTACCCGAAAGCGTGGGATGCACAGCGCGCAGCTCCTCAGCAGCCGGCCCCTTCCCACCCCGGGCAAAGCAACGCTGTCAGCTATAAAAAACTACAATAAATGCATCGAGTCCTCAGGACATACCCTCTTTAGTTTCTCAAGACTCATGCCACAATGCCCCGAGTAAGGAAAATGTGCCATTGCAAATGTTTATAACATCTGATTTAATGTTACGCAGTTTCTCCCAGCCATAAACCAGAACAAATACTCCCAAGATTTATTACATCCTTCCCTCCAGGGCCTTAAGCAATTGTACTTGATTAATTCAGCAGTTAAAGAGCACTGAGCAGAAGCATGATAATTTTGCATCCAGGATTCCTAAGACACATACTGTTTTCCACAAGGATTTAGGTCTAAAACCAGAAAGATGAATCTTTAAATATGTAGTTACCCATATGCATGGGATAATCTGCAATGGATGTTTCCTTCTTGCAGAGAGATGCCATGCTGTCTCTTCTTGATCCCTGACACCAAGAATTCCTCATCACTTTTTGCAGCAGTAAATACCTGTTCCTCAGCTTACAGTGTGTATAGGACAAATACTTGCAAGCTTGCCTTAGTGCAGTGCCATTTTGAGGGAAAAAAACCATTTCTCCAGTACCATTGTTAACAGGAGTTAACAACGAGGGAGACCTTCTGGTGCATTTCTCCTGTAAACAAAAGCAGTGTGGAGAAACTTCCCTTTGCCTGAACCCACACAAAAATAACCAAATCTGACTCAGCTCTGCTTCCTTGCAAATCTAGGGCAGAGTTTTGAAACTTCACTATTTCCTTTCTCTGCATGAAAGCCTTACAGCAAAGTCTCCACGAGGGAATATTCCATGATGTTGGTGGCATGCTGGTGTCAAGAGTCCCATGACAGAGGTTTCTCCTCCAGAAAGGCACTAGAAAAACAAAGGCCAAGAGTTTCTTACACATTTCCTTGGGCCCTCTCAGGGCAGGTCTATGCATGTAAGTGCCCTTCAAATATCACCTAGGAAATATGAAAGGGAGCTGAAAGAAAGCAGGGGACCTTTCTACTTCACAGCTTCTTCTAGAGTCCCATTCTGCCCTGCAAGACCCACGTGTCCAAGAAAGGGTGTAAGCCAAGGAGCAAAGCCAACTTTTTTTGCATACAGTTAATTAATTTGTGGAAGCAAAAGCAGAAAAGAGCACTTGTGGTCAGTGTATTGGCCTTAAAGTTCTAGAGCAATTGAAAATAGCAAACCAATTTTATATCACCACTGCAGTGAGCAGTGGGTACTGGATAGGGTGTACTTCAGACAACTATAAAGTACAGAATTTATTACAAATTAAACCCTTTACTGTACAAGGGAGTTTGCAAGTACTGTCAGGCTCACAAGGGTTTTTTTACAGCTGATTTTTCAAGTATTGAAAAAACAACAACACAATATTGATTGAATGCTCCCTATGCCCTTCCATATCCTCAAAGACATTCACACATCTTCAAGTAATCAAGAAAAAACGGCCTAGATTGTTTGCATCTGATGGGCCATTACTGCTCTACAATACCCACTGGAAAACCATGTTAACAGTGCTTTGACAATAATGTATTCGAAACTACATGAAAAAAAATCGTGGAGTGTATAGACTAGTGCTTCAAATTCATTTGAAATATGGCCTAGCATTTGTCTTGGCTGCATTAACAAGGTCTGTTTTACCAATACATTTGTATTTATGATGACTAAGGGCAGATTATAGTTGTTAAAATTTGTCCTCCTGACATGAAAACACTACTTTGTCATTAATACATTTTGTAGCATAAACTATGATGTCAGGTCAATGTAAAGGGTAAAAACTTTCCTAAAGTATGCACACATCATTTTTTTAAAGCTATTGAGCCTAATGGAATAACAAAGGTCATAATAACAAACCATTACAGCTTTGGTCTTGGCAACTATGTCCACAGAAGAATCCTCCAAGAAACAATCATCATTTCTCCAATGTTATGGCATTAGGACGACAGGAATGGTTCACAAATGAGTCATGTGAGCCCAGAAACGCAGTAGCTATGTGAAAGCTGAGCAATCAATTATTCATTTGTTTACTGAGAGCTTTCTCAGCTGACATTAAACAGAACTTCTTAAAAAGAAGAACTTTACAGCTGTCCTTGGCTGTCCCATGAGGGACAGGCTCAGAGGTTGAAAAGATTGCTTAATTTCTTTGTAAGTAATCTGGTATTTTTATTGAAATAAACAACAACATATGGGTTAATTAACTGGGTTCAACGTGAGACCCAGCAGGTGTCAAAATATCAGAGACCCAGGGCTGGGTTGATGATAAGATGGAAGACCAGGGCAGGGAAGAAGACCTTCAAGGAACCAAAATCGAGCTCTTGCTCCAAATGCAGTACACGAAATCCCAAGTAAGCTTTCCTGTGCATGGCATATTGAGGATACATATACACATCTTTGTGGTAATAATACACGCAATTAATCTGCTCTGACTGAATTACATTTTTCTCCTTTTTAAGTGATTGTTGACCATAACAATGCTGTTAGACTGAAAAATTTTCAACAACAAATGAGTATGATTTAAAGAGGTTTAAATATGACACCTTCAACTCTCTTTAATCTATGTTCTTTTTGCCTTTTTTGGTACGAGAGACCCATCCAAACCAGGGAAAACTGCCGTACAAAAGGAACTGAGAAAATTTGGACATAAACACAGCGCAATGAAATGCAAAGCAAGCTTATAAAAAGAGCTAATCTGAATGGAACTAAAAAGTTGTTTGGGTTTGTTGGTTGCTTTTTTAAAAAGTTTTCTCTACATGCTAAAGCCGCTGGGGAACACTAAAGCTTAGGATAAATGCAGACAGCAGAAAAATGTTTATACATGGGACTCCACCAAATTACATCTGAACTCCATGAATGTTTCAGATGAAACCAAACTGATAGAGACCTGAAATAGTAGTATCTTTCATGTAACATTCCCATTGTGTTCAGGCTGAATTCTCAAGATGCTATCTGTGATACCAAAAAATGTGACTATGGACTTGGAGATTTTGATTTTTCAAAACTGCCAGTAAATTAAAAAATCCCTACCTTGACCTTTTGGTATTTACCTTGATCAATCAGCCTCAGTTTAATTCTGTGGTTTTTTTCAGATTAAATGCAAAAAATGTGTGCGTATTTTAGGAGACATATCACCCTTTACATTGGCCTGCATCTACTTCTAGAAATAAGGGCAGTAAAAACCACACTATTTTAAGAGCATAACTTATGGCTGGACTCAACGATCTTAAAGACCTTTTCCAACCTAAATGATTCTATGATTTTTTTTTAAAAGTCTGTAGTATTTCTGGGGTTTGTAGAAACAATTCAGATTTTGGCAAGAGAGTCCATCAGGATTTAAGAGGTGGTGTGGCACTGCTGTGAGATCCACTTGCTGAAGAAAGAAGGGTCTCACTTTTCATATGTTCTTTTAGCATTTCTAGAGACTTTGCCTACCCATCCTATGCATTTTTCTTAAACCCACTGTCCCTCTTCCACCATTTATAAAAACAACTGAGTAAAACTGGCAAACCCTAGCACTTATGGGAAGAACAGCTGGGATTGCTGGAGTGTCTCGCTAGGCAGGGAAAGCTTGGAGGAGACCCAGGAGTGCTGCTTTTACTTCTTCCCCTGATCATGCCTAATGATGCTGACACTTCAGATGGATAATGACTAAGCACAGTTCCATCTTCCTACTTTATGAGGAAAGCAAGTATCAGTCCACCCATGTCAGAGATAAAATACAGGAGGCTCAGAAAGGTTGTGCAGGGTCACGTTAGGCAGAGCTAGGAACAGAATCCCTGTCTAAACAAAAGTCTCATCCATTTCACTCCACCACTCTCCTCTAAATGATTATGCCAGTCCTGTGAGCTATAGGTGCCTGCACATAAAATACTCCCTGTCTACTTTCACTAACAGATAAATGAAGAGATAACCATTACCAAAACAATGAGAGAACTGGCTTTTCTGCATTAAACACTGCAAAGAGGAAATTCAGGAGAACAGGGAAATCCTAATTCCCATAATGTAGTTACAGCAATAAAATAAAATAAAATGTGCACCACCACCCTTCCAATACAATTATCTCTATTATCATGGGCTTCTTCTCAAGATACTTAACCATTTAATACAAAAGCCTGCGTAGCAGGAATCTAGTAATTGTTGGTTTTGATAGACATACCTTTAATCATCTTTTCTTTCAAGTGTGTTACTGTTGTCTCAGAATTGTGGTTTGCTTTGTTTGGGGTTTTTTCGTGACTGCACACATGAATTGAGGGATGGAGTTATACAGAACACATACAACATAAAGACCAGAAGCTGATAAAAATGAAAACCCATAACCTTAAGTCATGTATATCTAGACAGCATTTAAAAAAAATCTGATTCAAACAAACTTCTTAGCATTTCAGTTGGTTGGAGCTCTTATACATGAAATATGTTGTAAATATACACACTTTGTGGAAATACTATTCATTTGCCCAAGGTCTGAGCTGCTTATCCAGATAAAGAATGAAGGTGTCGTTTAAAAGTGTAAAAAGTGACAATATGAAAAACGAGAATTTGAATATCTGAGTTACAGTCCTACCTTCAAATAGTATACCATTTATGAAGTTAGTTGGAAAACTGGCACCATATATTAATTAATTTTCAATGGTAATAATGACAGGACAATATTATTTCTCTACAATTATAATAGGTTAATGAAAGCAAATAATGAGTGTTATTAGGAAAGAGAGCCAGGGCAAGGAACCACCTCAAGAATACCGCTAAGTAAAGGCAAAGTAAACTCACAAGGACAGATTAGCAAAGGGAGAGCAGATATGTGGTGAGGAAAGCAAATGAATAAAGATTGTCACTATACAGATAATGATGCTCATGGCTAAGTGACTTTCAACAGCTGTTTTACAGCATCCCTTCTGCTTGAAAAAAAGGTTTTTCAGGTCATTGTCCAAGTTGTAACTGCACAGAGAAGAAAGCAAAACCATCCCATCCCTCTCATCTAACCTAACTGCATTCTAGTTACATTGGTCTGCTAGAAAAAGTACAGTAAACAAGAACTACCTTCCCTATCATATTCCTTCTGTTTCATTACTCTGCCAACCAGATGAAACATATGGTCTAAGATATAATTCATATTCACTGCAGGACTGTTGTTCTGTTAGAAGGAGTAAGCATATGTTGTAAAGAAAACCTGAAGATCACACATCAGTATATCACTTGGTGGCATGAGAAGAAAGAAAGAATAAAGTTTGGCCAGTCACAGGATCTGTGTATGAGTAATATTTTTCCAGAGATCAATCTGATGCAAAACACAACTCAGAGGGATATGAGAGAGAAAGAGGAAAGAGAGACAGAGATCTCTCAAGATCCCAGCCAAAAGAGTTGCATTTTCCAGTATTACCAAACCACCTAAACAGCAAGGGGAGCAAAGTTCCCTGAAACATTCAGCCAGGCGTGATCTGAGCTCTAGTAATATCAACAGAGCCTTGACAAGTGAGCAACAGCAACTCTATTCAAATGTGGGTTTAATGTGTATTTATACTTTATCCAAGATTTAAGGTTCCAACTTTTGTATTTATTTAAAAAGCAGCAGCACTGTCAAACAGCTGAAAGTAAGAGTAAAATACAGCTTTATTTCTTCAACATCTGGAGAAGGATAGGAGTAGGAGAACAGTTTGCTGACAACTGTAGAGCTAGCACAGATTTAGGACACCGTGCTGTCAAATGCAAAGCTCCTTCAGGCATGAGTGAAGGACCCTCAGCTGGATCTGTCCTTCGGGATGCAAAGGATGTCAGTCCCTCAAATTAATGATTGCATTTCCTGGAAACCTACACTTCGTTATAATTATGGGAGCCTAAAGTTCATGCACAGTCCTAAGACAGGCTAAAGAGGTCATGCTGAATTCTTTTATCTGGAAGAAGTTTATGAGTTTTGTAAGATGATCAAAAATAGAGAGTTTGGTTTATTTGAATTGAAGCCTGTTATAGACAGAGATCTCATTTAGCCTTACAGACATCCTAGTGAGCAGGTTCATGGCAGCATGCCACATCAGGACTTCTTGGATGTAGATTTCAGCTGGAACAGGTCTCACAGCAGAAGTGCTGTTTCCAGTGCTAATTTTTTGAATATAAATAACATGGTAACACAAACAGGGATGCTCCTGTGTGGTGAGTTTATCAGGCTCATCAGCTCAGACCAAAAAAAAGGCAGAGCTCTGAAGGATGCAGGACAAACTCCTGTGGTATTGTTCCACAAAAACATCTTGAAGAAAGGGAAAGACAAAAACCATCTATAGCACACTGAGATCTCAAGTCAAATCCTACTCACCTTACTCAGGTGAAATGATTTTTCAGTTTCAGCTCTCAGTCTTGGAGATGCTGGATATATGGCTTTTTAAGGCTTAAACCCCCTAACTTTTACAGTTTAAAGGAGATAAGTAAAAAAAAAGGCCAGTGATTAAGGCTATGTATATTCAAACAAGAGCTACTGAAATGTGGAACATGTCAGTAATCACAAAAAGGAACAAATAAGTCACTCTAAAAGCAATCTCCAGTGGAAACTGAGGGTAAAAATGCACCATATTGCACTGTGACAAGTATAAATAATAACTGAAGAGAAGCCACACAGGTTTGTTGTGCTCTGTGGATATGTGAGGCCAATTCAGCTCGTCAGTGTGCCCATAGATTGCATATAACCCAGATTTTGTTTACTTTGTTTGCTTTGTTTTTCCCAGAAGGTGCAGGGAAAGTTCAAGAGCAATCTAAATCTCTTTTTAGCCTGCCTATTCTTTGTATAGAGTTTTCTATCCAAAATTATCTATTGCAGCAGAGGCAGGAATTGGCATTTGTTGTTAATGATTTAAAATGCCAGATCTATTATGCAAGTGGCTGAACTCACAGGCGAAAATGTTTTGAACACCTTTCTGCACTTACACTTCTAGAAGGAATTTACAGACTAAAGTAGCAATATAAAAAAACAAACCAACAAACAAAACCACCAAAACAACTCTACAAGGGGGTGGAAAGGACTGTGACTAACCATTCAATTTTAACCCCTGCTCTAAGGCAGGATCCACTACTATATTATAAAAGGCTTGTCCAGCTTGTCCTTAAAAATCTCCACCAGCAAAGCCTCTCCCAATACTTTCACAGCCCTGTCCACCTTCTCTTTCTCTTGGAAAGAAGGCTCAGGGGTGACCTTATCACTCTCTCTAACTCCCTGAAAGGAGGTTGTAGCCACGTGGGGGTTGGTCTCGTCTCCCAGGTAACAAGTGGCAAGACAAGAGGAAATGGCCTCAAGCTGTGCCAGGGAAGGTTCAGGTTGGACATTAGGAAGGATTTCTTCACAGAAAGGGTTGTTAATAATTGGAATGGATTATCCAGGGAGGTGATGGAGTCACTGTCCCTGGAGATGTTCAAGAAGCAAGTGGACATGGTACTTGGTGCCATAGTCTACCTGACAAGGTGGTGTTTGGTCACAGGTTAGACTTTTCTCAGAGATTTTTTTCTAACATAAATGATTTTACAATTCCCCCTTTACCACTCGGAAGTGTTTTCCCAATGCCTAACCAGGACGAGCTTGGTGCTCAGCTATACACAAACTGAGGGCTACCACACATACATCTCTTAAAGCTTATCTGTTTATAAGGGTGGACTACTCGGGCTGCAGTAAAGTTAGGGTGATAGGATGCCCTGCAGAGAAGCCATTCTGGTTTCTGTTCCAGCAGGCAACATTAAATCCTGAATGAGCCTTCTGCCCTTCCCCTCAAAATAATGAAATGCAGTTTTGCCTCCACTTCAGCTATGGATCAACACTGACTACCTCTGGTGGTAACACCAGACTTTGCTTCAGAAAGGGAGACAATGACAACCTGCACCTCGAGGGAAGAGGAGCTAAAGGTTCTGTACCCCAAAAGCCAAGGACAAGGCAAATACCCCCTGTAAGCACCAACCCAAGCTCCTCACAGCACAGTGGAGCACTGAGTAGAGACAGTCCTCAAGCAGAATTCATGTGTTACCTCCATTCTGGATTCAACCTGGCAAAGCCCTGCCTGGCTGTCTCAAAGTTCCTTGGCCTGCACCACCACAGGCTTCCAGCCCCAGCTAATGTGCAGTCTGCCTACTGGCATGCCAAAGGCTCCTGGATGCTGCCAGCTCACTGCACATGCCCTGCACAGCACACACAGGCTCCTGCCTGTCTCTGAGAAATGCCTGGTAGCCCTCCAAGAGCCACCACTTTCTGACTGCAAAATGCTGGCAGGGGCTGACTGTCATTATCAGAGCATTTTACCTCTCATGTTTCACTCTGTTCTTCCTCGAGAAAGAGAGGATGATTATCCATTCCCCTTGGGGTTTGTGAAGAACCAAGTGAATTAACACACCAAGGTGCTGCAAGCCCTTCACGAGGTCAAAGGAGTATTTTACAAGTGACTGCTGGCTCTAATTCAGAAGTGAGTTCCTGCTCCTCCTGTTGGCTGCAGGAGCAACATTCGATTGTGTTTTCACAAGCTTGTGAAAGAGAGTTTGGAGATTTTCGGTGCCTTCCACCACCCATGGGTGCCATGTCCTTTGCACAGGGCTGGTGCAGCACTGTTGAGCAGCAAGGTGAAGCAGGCTGATGCCTGGGACTGAACCATAGCAGCCCAGTGCTAAGAGGAGGGATCTCCCTAGTGCTCTTCCAAAATATAGTGGAAATGCACCTGGGTTTTTTGTAACACACGAAGAGTGTTTTCTTCCATTTGTTCTGATCTATCAACAGGACATTAAAAGAATGTTGTTAAAAATACCCAATTTTGGCCAAAATGAAAGGGAAAATGGGGGAGTGGGAGAGAGCAGGGTATAGTTTGAGGATGAGGGCATCAAACTGATGAGTACCATTCCTAAATCACACCACCACCTCAAAAGCACTTCCCAGAGATTTCCTTTCCAGGTGATTTTTTCCTCACTTGTTTAGTCTGTTACAGAATTTGCCAGAGCATCTTAAAGCAGAGAAGAGCAGCTCGAAAGATTTTGCTTAGCATAGTTCTTCCTTCTCAGAGACTGATAGCATACACAGCACTTTCAAGAAGCTGATCTATGTCAAACCTTCATGTCACCCTTGTGTCCCTGCCCGGCTTGAGCTTGTCCCATGCAATTTATGGCAGGCTCCCTCCTATTCAGCCATGCCACTGGCAGGGACTGGTTCCAGTCACATATGCAAATAAAATAAACAAAAAAAAAATCCTGCACAAAATTTCACTTGGGACAGGTCTGAAGAGAGAATCTTGGTCAGTTATTTATTTCTTGGCACTGACGAATGCCAAGACATTTAATTTCCTTGTGGGATGAAGATTGAAAGCAGAACTTCTGACACCAATGGGATTACACATAAATAAATTCACTCTGACCAAATCAGCTTGGGACATCCTATATCCCAAATTGATTTTGCATCTTTCTTTCTTTCTCAGTATATCATCTTCAAGAGGTAGATATTTGGTGTGCAGGTGATGCATTAATCAAAACCTTCTGTGACAGTACAGGCACAACCAACATGTACAAAAGCCTTTCGCACTGGAAAACCCCACATGTCCCAGCACAGTGCAAAAGACAGCAAAAGATTTACTGGAGTTTCAAAACCAAAATAAGTAACACTATTTTCCAGAGAAGGCCAGCAGCCCGCCCTCAGCGGAAGGGTCACAGCAAAAGCTGAAGCAGGCTGCAGCTGGGCACTGGCACACACAAGGCTGCTCTCCAGTTCCACTGGGTACCTCTGGGGATGCCACCTGACACCATCCAGCACGCAGAGGCCGTTTTCACCAGGCTGTAGAGATGTGCACACATTGGAGCAGGGGGAGGCTGCCAGGTCAGCTCCTCACCTCCACGCACCGTATATCCACAAGTGCCCCTGGGACACCTCAAAGGTGCATATCCCTGTGACACAGGTGCACCCCACCAGGCACCAGGGGTTGGGATTTTCAAGAGGGGACTGTGTTTATGACTACAGAACCCCAGGAGGAAGTGAGGGTCCTACGCTCCCAACAGAACTTGCCCTTATCCAGCAGAAACACATCTTTCACTGGGCTTTGGCAAACACAAAACCCAAACTGTTTTCCATTTTAACGAATTATGATAGTCGTTCTTTTCCCTTGCCTTTCCCTGACCTCACCACACATTAAGGTGAGCAGAGAGTCCCAACGCCATCCCAACACACACTTCCCATCCGGCTGCGCTACACCCTGAACAGCAACATGAGCAAATGGACTAAGAGTCACTGTAGGTCTAGGAAAGATGTTCAACCTGCAGAAAAGGAGACTGAGCACACAAATGCACTAAGGAATCCACCACCCTTAGATATGATAGGTATGATAGAGACGGACTTAAAGTGCAGCAGGAAGCACTGGGGCCAGACATTTAGAAAAAACTTCCTTTAAGGTGCCTTACACCAGGTCATTTTCCAGTCACTAAAGATGGACAAGGAAAGGAGAAAGAAAACTAAGCCAAGAAAAATAATGGAAAGGAAAAAGATGGGGAACAAAACCCCTCAACAACAAATCAATCAACTTTTAAAGCTTCAAAAGCTAATTATCACAATTTCATCTAGGGCTGGGACACTGTGTACCTTCCTACTTTATTTCACTGATGCCAGAAAAATTTTAGTCCAGAGGATGTACCAAAAGCAATGCCTCCATTTTTTTTAGTGGAGACCTGCCAGGAAACAAAACAGAAAAATCCATGCATGCATCTATAATAGGTTGTGGTGAGCATGAAACAAGAATAGCAAGTCAGGGAACCTTCATTTTGCAGGAATGGAGCTTCCATTCCCTTCCACAAGTTATGCTATCCCAAAAGGATTTTCTCATGGGAAAAAGTAAGCAATTGGGAATGGAAACAAACTGGTCAGAGCTGATTATCTTGCTGACTCTGAGATGCCTTCAGACATTTGTTTAGTGCAACCTTGGGGAACCTGACAAAACAAAGTATTTGAGTATAAATGCAAAGCATACCAAGATTAATTTCTAACATGTTCAACAATAAATATATATGCACAGTCACACACATCCTACAAACAGCTGACTACTCTGTGGGTTTAAGATGGAAGAAAAAACACCACATTGCATTACCCAATAAAAAAGTGAGAGGGAAGAGAAGGAATTGAATTGCTTTTCAAAACAATGTTTGTGTTGTATGATTTTTTTGTGGTGAATTTCAAGATTTTGCAGTTTTTGGGAGAACATGCAGACTAAATATTAACACTCCACAAAAAAACCCTAAGCAAAACCAAAAGCATTACATGAAGTCTATTATAAATAATGCACAATCAAATTTTATTTTTTAAAAAGCATAAATGAGATTGGTATAAGTGTGGTGGCTTTCAGACTCACCTGCAGGCATGCATCCCCCACTTTTAAATTTACCAATTTTAAATGGTCTTCAAATCGAGCTCCAAATCCACTTTCCACTTAGCTCCATCTAGATTAACAGATAAAATACACTGACCTCTCTTTTAATTAACAGAGGATATGTTAAATAACATCTGTGGGAGGCCCCTTCAGAACAGGCATGCAAGAGACACATACTCTATCCAAACCTACGCCGTTTAAAAAGGGCAAAGAATCCCAGAGGGTTGGGGGAGGGCAAGAACTATTTGTGATACTGACTAATAGCTTTAAATATAGTTTATTTTCTTCAATGTAGTTGGCATCAAATGTCTTTCTGTACATAGAAAGTTCAGTGGGGTAGGAACAGCTATTTTTGGGTTGAAGGAAGGTCAGCAGAACACAAGGCAAGCATTGGTGCTCCAAGGCTCTTGTAAGGATGCTAATCTTGACAGGGCTTTTTAGGAAAATATTACTAAAGAGATGCTGGCAGAGGATTTCATAATGATTAAATGCATTAAGTAAAGGGCTCACTTTTTGATCAGCAGTGTGACTTCTACTGCTTGGGATCTTTTTCAGGTCATGTAACAGAAAAAAGACAGGGATTTTTAGTTTCAGGGTTTGGAGGTTCTTTTTGTGTGGGGGGAAGTATTTTTGGGTTTTTTTGTTTGAAATTAAATGAAATAATATTTTAATACACTTGTGCAAATGTGGTAATTTGCTTTTGAAAAGCAGACCAAAAAAAAGCTCTAAATGCAGTGAATTTTGTAGTCAAGCAAAGTAACTAAGGCTTCGGACACACTCTAAATTCCATAGGTGCAGGAGCTCATCTCTTCTGCCCCCCCATGCAAGGAGACTACCCAGCCATGCCATCCACCACTCCAGTTTCTCTATAGCTGGTAAGTGCAATACTTACTGTGAAGATGGTGAGGCACTGGCACAGGATGCCCAGAGAAGCTGTGGATGTCCCACCCCTGGAAATGTTGAAGGCCAGGTTGGATGCAGCTCTGGTCTAGTGGAAGTTGTCCGTGCCCATGGCAGGGGGTTGGAACTAGATCATCTTTTAAGTGCCTTCCAACCCAAATCATTCTGTGTTCCATACAGAATAAAAAAGAGGAAAAGCACACTATTTTTTTTTTTTAGGAGCTTTCCATTGTCTGCTGCACTGCCTGACTTCCCTCAGCTCCAGCTGCATGTTCAAGCTAAAGAAATCAGAAAGATTTTGCTCTTGGCAATCTTAAAAAAGTATGTATGTCACTTACTCCTTCATGTCTGCACACCACCGACTCCAGCACTGCTGCCACTGCTTTCCCAGATAGATTCCCCAAGGCCAACCTGAGCCCAGGTGACAAACTGAGCCAAGTTATCAGCAGTGCCACAGAATTCCCAGCAAGCTGTTTAAATTTTATCGGCTCTCGGCATCCTCCCAGGGGCTGATAAGGCCCAGCAGCTTCCTGGAGCACAGTTGCTCCCAGAAGAGTTCCTCTGAGAGCTCACAGCCAACACCGCCACTCTGCTTAAAAAAGAAGAGTCTTGCTCTGATGGAGATCCCAGCTGACCACTTGGACAGGTGTTTGGGTTGCACAGCTCAGTACAGTTTTTCCAACTAGGGAGCAGTAACACACAGGGCTGTCTGCAAGCAAGGTTCAGCACAGACCTTCTGCTCCATCAGACCCAGTGCCCAAGAGCTGCTCTTACTGGAATCAGCTTTTGAAGGACTTCAGTGTGTGCCTCTGCATATCAAGTAAACTCAGTCTTTTCTTAAAACCACTTCCAGGGCTGAGCAAATACTTTCAGAATTCCATGAAAATGATGAGGTATTTTTCCAGACTTTTTAGAACTAAATTGAGAGTGATGGATCTTTTGTCTTGCTGGTTCCCTTCAAGGATTAATTACACAGTAAGCCAGACCCCTAATTAGGATGTTTGTGACTCACATTTCTGAGCACATAAACATGAACTGGAAGAGACTTAGTTCTGCTAAAAGTCACACAGCCCAGGACGTGGCAGTTATTGGACAGCTCTAGGTCTATTAAACGGAAATAAAGGACAACTGAGGGAAATTAAACTTCATGTTACCTGTTCCTTGAGGTAACTGCAAGGACAATATTCTGTTTCACCTTAAATAAACCCAAGGAATGGAGAGTTAACATGGACCACCAAACTGCACAACTGTAAACACAGTGGAACATAATTTTTCAGTGAGTGAAGTCTTTATGTTTGAAAGGATCTAGGACAATGTTGGTACTCTTGATCTTCTTGCAGCCCAACTATCACTGTGGCTTTTGATCTTTTACCAAAAATCTGAAGTTTTCAAAGCATGCAGGAAGTTGGTCCTGTGGCCTATGGTATGTGAAGAGATGAAGAAGGTATTCTCCAAGTCTGAACTTAATGTTTATTGCTTTGTTTTCTGCAGCCAGAGGATGCTGCACTCATACCCATCTGTTTTGGGTTTTTTTAGTTCTGCATGTCTATGTGTGAAATCTTGAAAAAATTAAGATTTAGCTGCTGCTTTTAACTTATGCCAAAGTGATGTAGGCAGGTCTGCTGAAAATAACTGTCCATGACTCTGTAAAAGTAATTGCGGCTGCTATGACTAAGGAATTGTCATCCTACACAATCTCTTGAAGACAAATCTCAATTAACAGTGAATGAAGCTGGTTTTTAGAACGCAGCAGTAAAGAGGCTATGAGGGTTAGCACATCAGTGAAGCACAATAATTGTTTCACTGTGCTTATTATCTAGTGCCTAAAGAAAGTGAGAACAGTCAGCTGTTAAACAAGCAGTGATAAGCTGTCAGAGCAATTCTGTGCACTAGAGAAGATACAATTCTCTACAATACTGCTCCTGCAGGAAAGGAGAATTTCAGCCAGCCTTGGTGTCTCATGCATAACAGTCCAAGGGCAAAGGGGAGGTGCTTCAGCTTTACACAGTGTCAGAAAAAAAGAGAAGTTCCCACTCAAACTCTTTACTGTGATGTACCACAGTCTGCTCCATGTCTTTGTTCTGCACAGATGGAAGACAGTCTCTACTTGCTGTTTAACTCAGGCTACACTACAATTACTTGTGTTTTGATTTTATCAATGTCCTTAAGTATCGAAAAGTGGGTACCAAGAGGATGGATCCAGGCTCTTCTCAGTGGTGCCAGCCAATAGGACAAGAGTCAATGGGCAGAAACCAATACACAGGAAGTTCCACCTGATTATGAGGAAGAACTTCTTTACTGTGCAGGTGACCATGCACAGGACTAGGCTGACCAGAGACGCTGTGGAAAGGTGGATATTCAAGAACCACCTGGACACAATCCTGTGCAGCGTGCTCTGGGACGACCCTGCTTGAGCAGGGAAGTTGGACCAGATGATGCAGTGTGGCCCCTTCCGGCCTGACCCATTCAGTGATTTCCTGAAGTTGATGTGATGACCTGTGGCCCACTGGGGAGAGTGGCATTCCTCAGGCCAGGTTATTGTTGAATACTGGGAATTGATGCTACTCCACAACCAGGGCTCGTTCTCAGTCCATCTGTACAGAAACACCTGGAGAACATGCGACATCCCAGTACTTTGCCTTCATTCACAGCCCCTTCTCATGCAGCTTCAGCCCTAACACACACCCTCTACACACCTAAGCCTTGCTCATCTCCTATCTCCTTCCGACCATTCCTGTTTCCTGGTCTGCCTAACCAAGAAAACTGACACTTGCCATGCTGACACCTCCTCAGCTCTTTTTGTTTCCTGGCTTCATGCCAGTCTACTGTGGCAAATGACATGCACCCGCACCACGAGTCCGAACTGCATTGCTAGGCTTGACCGCTCACATCCTGGTTCTAACAATTCCAAACAGATATTTAGCAGCTGGGGAGCCAAGAGATATTAACCCCTGCTTCACCTGCACTGAGCAGTGCTGTGTGCCCCCACACATGGTGCAGTGACACAGCAGTATCCAGCTCCTTTCTCAGCTGGAGGCACCTTCTTCACACACTAACCCAGAAGTAGCTCTGATGGCACACAGGCAATCCGTGATTTGAGGATACTTGAAAAGGAACAACAATAAAGAAAAGTGAAGAAAATTAAAATCACAGGATATCTGGAGTTGGAAAGGGCCTCCAAGGATTATCAAAGTCCAACTCCTGGCCCTGCCAAGGACAGCCCCAAGAATCACACCATGTGCCTGAGAGCACTGTCCAAATACTTCCTGAACTCTGGCAGGCTTACAACCGTAGGTTAAAATCCTTGTCCCACACCAGGAAAGAGTGAAGATTCTGTGAATAATCTGTGAAGATTCTGGCTCCAGAATCCAGCTATTGTCATGATGAGTAAGCAGATTTGTTGCAGAAAAGGTCCAGTGTGTGAAACCCTTACTGAGTTTACCAATTTCTTCAGATAAAATGCAAAGAATTACTAGTAACAGTGACATTCTAAGTTAAGATTGTTCACATTAACACAATGTAGATTATGTAAAAATATAAACATTTGTGAGGTATGAATACTGCCTCTCTTCCAGCTGAAGACTGATACACATGTGGGCTTTATGCCTGCATCACTTCTCAGAATCTTCTGTCCAAAAGAAATACTTTGCATGTGTAGTCCTTGGCCCTGCAGCTATCCAGCACACGGAATTTCTTACGGATCTTGATTTAAGAGGCTAGGGATAGACCAGAAACGAACACCCTGTGGAAGCCCTTTTTGAAACATCTGCCATTTGTAGAGGCAAGATCCAGGAATCTCATCTTCTTATTGAGCAGCAGAGTGATGCCTTTGGAAGGCTGTTTTTCTCCTCAGGATGCAGAAATAGAATCTTTCTCAGGTTTTCTGAAGGGAGAGCAGACTTAGATGAAAATGTACCCACCACAAATCTTAAGCAACCCAGAAATTTCTGCTTTTAACAACTGTCATTCTTGCACATAGTCTTCTGCGAGAACTATTGGTACAATAAATGCTGTAAAAAAAGTTTTGTTCTTATACTCTGAGACATGACCTTGTATTGACTTGAGTAAACTTTCATATTTTTAAACCCATTTTTCCCTATTTTCACACGTCTGGAAAAAAAAGGTAGTCTGTAAACATCCTTTTCATCATCTAGATCATAAGGGTTGCAAAACTGAGTCTGATGACCACTCATATCTGATGGTTCTGCTCTCTTACACATATCCTCTGGTTCACTGCACATATTCCCAAACTCAGAGGTAGGATTAAAAAAGACAAAAAATCATCAGCATTAACTATTAATGAGATCCTGGGAACAGCAGTCAAAGATAATTGCTGAAATAGAAAACAAAAAAAAAATTCGCCAACAAATACTACCCCTGAAGAAAGTTTGATTCATTAGAAGTTTATACTTTTGTTTTCTTCCTCTAAAAACAATTAACATTTTAAAGTACACAATTTTAAAAACAGTGGTTTATGATTGACATTTTTCAGTCAATTTTCTATATTGCTTTAACAAAATCAAACACAATTACAGCAATTCAACAGTCATATGAGGATATTAATAGTGCAATGTTCTAACTCACGCTCTCAACTTCACAAAATGGCCCTCTTTGACCACATAATTGATCTACGTGTCATCTGTGAACCATGTTGTACTCAGATGCACACTTGTTTTAGGATTCCAGCCATATTCTTCTACGAGGCTTTACAGGAGTACATCAGGGGTTTAGATCTATGGCCTCTCCCCAGCAGGATGCAGATGGCAGTTTCTCCTTGCAAAGACAGCCCCATTTCCAAAGTAGCCCAATCGACAGCTGCCTAATGAGAGGTAACAGGATCTATACTGTACAATTCGTGTTATGTAAATGCTGATGTGTTGCTAGAACAACAGTGGAAAAAATGTGTTTGGCTAGAAGCAAAAAAATCAGCTCTTCTTCCTTCCGCTTCTTTGACTTAATGAAGAGACACACACTTAATTAATTGCTTTGGCAGGCCAGCAGGCTGCCTGTGCTTAATAATACCATTAGGAATTCCACAAGCTTTCAGCTTCTAAGACTAAGAACCTTCAACATATGCTTTTTAAAAGTGAACCTCAGGATTCTTTGTCTTTTCAAAAGATACTTTTTTCTCTCCCACTAGTTGCTGCATCAGGCATAACAATACACAAATATGCAACATGCTCTTCAAACTGGGCACTTACTTGTCTGTCCCAGGAAAACTTAATCTTACAGAGCACCCTGCTGACAAAATGGCATTCAGAGCAACTCTGAGTTCACAAATAATAAAAAACTACCTCCCCTACATGATTGCTTCAGGTTTGCCACATACATCCACCTGCATTTTCTCAAAGCTCAATGGCTCTTCATTCTACAAGTCTGAGTTGTGAACATGCATCAAAATTCCACTTTCATACTTAAAACAGAAAATGAAGAATCTAAACATCAGTTTGGATCATATTTGTCCTTCTTCACACTTAATTTGATTTCTCTTTTAGGCTAGGACAACACTCTTTCCAAATTTAGTAATACATAAAAAAAACCCAAAACCAAGCAGACAAGCATTTGAAAGATGGCTGGCTTTTGTCCTGGATGCCAATTAAAAAAAAAAATATATCATGTAACACTTAAAGAAAAGATAACACTGCCATAATTCAACTACTTTTCTCCCTTATTTGTTTTATGCAGTAGAAAATATAATTATTAGCTTCCTACAAATGGCTGACATTTTGGTTAGATTCGAGCAGGACTGGGGGATAACCAGAGATCTAAATGCAGAACCAGTGAGGATGTTAACGTGCTCAAACTGCAGCTTCCCAAACATCTGTTTAGCAGCCTAACTTTCTACACAAAGGGATTCACTGAGCCAGAGAGGAGCTGTGCATGAGCCTACAATATTGGCCTGGACAGCAGCTTGAACAGGGCAGGCTCAGCATCAGATCACTCCCTACGGCTTTTCTTCCTCTCCAGTGTGCATGAAGTCTCTGACACAGTGAATATCCAGTTCTTTTAGTCAAACTGGAAATTCTACTGCTATGTTAGCAAATGCATCAACTACTCTACAGCCTCAGTGTTATGGTATTCTTCACAGGATAAAAAATTGACAGTTCAAACTGTCAAGCAGAGGTCACAAACTAAACAAACCCACAGCCTTACACATCATTACCTGGCATCCTCACCCCCCGAATAGAGAGTCATTTTGTCAGCTCACAATCCTCGTTCTTACACTGCTCCAATCTCAAGAGACAGTAGCAGCCTTCAGGAAACAACTCCAACTCCAAGGGAAGAAACACTGCTAAAAACTATCTCTGAACACAGACAGGGCAAGTTGATTAGGACCAAAGGAGGGTGGATCCAAGGAGGATTAGGACCAAAGGAGAGTGACAGAGCCCTGCCATCTGCACTCCATGATCACTCGTAAAGGCAGCTCTGTGACAAACATACTTTGTGCTTGGCATGACTGTTTTTGTGGTTCTTTATAGGCACTAAATGTATCTAACACATGATGCAAACCCTTGTACATGATTTTGGATTCCAATATTGCAGTTGATGCAAAATTTTAGGACGTGTGATGCTTACAGCAGTGCTGTGAAGTCTGTCTCAGACCAGTTTCTTCTATCACAGCCTCCAGAAAAACTAAAGATGTGGTTACTACCGGTATGCCAGTAGATTACACAATCTGGAATGACTGGCACTTCACAGCCTCAAAGAACCTCCTGCACCTTAAAAAGCACCAAAAATATTGCAAGGAAGAAGAAAAAGTTATGTTGGTGACTGCATATATGGAAAAACAATTTGCATATCAAAGTGAAAAAGCATCTTCTGATCAAAGTCTCTTTCATTCCCAGACCATCTTGTACACAGGGTCTCCAACTTGAATCGTTCCAGTTTTGTTAACAGCAAAGTATTTCCCAAAGAGAGGGCTGGTCTTGTAAATGTGTTTCTCAGATGGGTCACACAAGCGGTAACTGCAGAGAGAAAGTCTTTCTTTAGTTCAGTGGTAGCAACATACAAACATTAAAATATCAGTGATGAAAGAGAGGACGTGCAAATAATGATGCCCTGTTTTGGTCACCATACTAGGCTAAAAGTTAAATAAATATTGTAATTAAGAGAATCAAGCATTTCAAATGGAGGAAAAAAGCCTGTCTGCATTCACATATTCATGTATAACACATATACAAAAACCTTTATAAAAAGAAAAGACAAAGTAGCAAAGTTAGACCTTTAAATACCTGTTAATTCAAGCTTCCACCCTAGCAGATGTGAAAGAGATAGGGAATGTAAAGTTTGCAAGAAAGAAGAGAGAACTTCCTGAATTTTCTTACCACATAGAATTATAAAAAGTAGGCTGGAAGCCAATATACACAGGCTTTGACACTGCATTATGTCCCACACACACTTCAAACGACTTTTAAAACACTAGTCTAACATCTCTTGGGGTCTAGCCTAAATCCTCTCCCACGGTCTAACAAATAGTGGTATTTTTATACCTTTTCAATGTTTCCAAGGGCTCCTTCCTGTCGATGACCCCAGTGTCTGGATTAACAGTTGTTAAAATACACCTGCAATGATAGATAGTGCCAAATCAGTCAGGGCTTCTTATCATAAACCTCTTTGTTTCTATACAAAAAATAAAGGTCCCAAATGTTTACCTGCCACAACACACAGTCCCTTTCATCTCCACATCACCAATAAGAATATCCTCCCAGGTGTCCTGAGGGAAGTAAGTATTAGGCACAGATTAGACACAGCCACATGCAATCACTTTTCCAGGAGTGGCACAGTCATTCATAAAAAGCTGCACCATTCTAGATGATCACCTTTACCTGCACCTTCAAAATATGCATAGTTACACTACAGTACTATTTTAATGAAAACTCAACTGTCACTGCATTTATCCAATTCAGGTCACACTAATAATTATATCTGAAAAGAAAGGTACACAAGTATGAATCCCATTCTGCAGTATGCACTTGTCTGAAGCACTGAACCTAAAGCAATTTATTCTTACTGCATGGGTGATAATCTGACCTGTGACCTCTGGTAAGTCACTATTTTTGCAGAAAGGAAACTTTAGGTGGAAGATTTTGCTTCTCATCTACAAAAGCTTTCTCTTGCAAACCCTTTTGGGAGGTAAAAATCTATTACTGCTTTAGGAGCTCCTTCAATTTGAGAAATGATCACTCAAAGACCTGTGTCCTCCATCAATGTTTCATGTGCGTTGATGTGAGCTGAAGCTTTAGCTCTCTCTAGAACTGAGTTGTAAAAATCACAGAATAGCAGCTTTCCCCACCCTTGTTGGCACCATCACATAAGGAAACTGAGTTACAAAGAAGTACAACCAAGCCTTCAAAAAGACATTTCAGACAGTTATTTTACCTCCTCAAAAGCACTGCAGTCTGTCACAAAAATATTTGGCCTGAAGTTCTGTATCTTAGCTTTCCTTTCCAGCCTGGTATTTAAATCATCCATTGAAGCTTCGGAGATGATCAAGACCGGGCTGCAGTCAGGATAGGCAACCTACAGAAACAAACACCAACAAATCCTAAAGGTTGCTGTAAGAGAAAGGGAGGAAAGTTACCACATAGCAAAAGACAGGCATTGGAACCAGCGGCCTTTCAGGCTGCTCCATTCAGGTTTTGTGTTTCCTGAAAGTAGGTTAACAAGGAAAACAACCTGCTCTTTCCTATTTCAGTAACCATGACAATTTTCATGTGCTCAAATTGCCTTATCACAACACCAGAGGGAGTTCCACATCCAGAACAGCAATACTCAGTTACAGCTGTCCATTCATCAGTCTGGGATGCCTGGGCAGTGGGAGGGCCATATTAGCAAACAAGGCCAATGAATGGTATTCAAAAACCTCTAAACCTCCGAGAAGTGGAGTTCCACAGAGGTGGGGGGAGAAAAAAAAAAAGAGAAAACATTTTGGTAAGAATTTTGGGGTATAACCCTGCTGCCTTCCTCTTATATTATTCTTACTCCATTCTTGTACATGTCTTTCAACCACAAGATGATGAGTGTTGAAATAATTATCAAAAAAATTCTGCCTTTTTTCTTGTTACGATTTCTGAACATCACCCCTCCTAATCTGATGTCCCTTTTGCTGAAACATTGTATTTGTATTGGCCTCAGTGCCCTTAGATAACAAATGCATATCTATAAAAGTCTATAATTTAATATACTTTCTCTCTGTGAAACAACAAGCAAGACACTGATGCCCTAGAGATAGTAACATCACTAAGGCAAGGTACTCACAATTTTAATTTGTTTAAAAACCTTACACTAATCAGTGTAAGGTACAATTCAAACCATCTTCACCTGAGACAGCTGTTCAGCAAAAAAGAAGGGCATCAGTGGCTAAAATGATATGAGGATGTCTCAGCAGAACACCTCCTTTCCATACCTTTCCAAGATATTTCTCTAATATCATACCTTCAAGCCTCTTCCACAGAGAGATAAAATCTCTGTAACTTTCTCTGGATTTTAGTTCCTAAACCCACAGCTATAAGGTGCCTGAGTTAAACATCATTCCTTTAAACAAAATACAAAGTTACACAACATGTATCAGTACAGTCCCAGATCTAATAACAGTTAGGGACTTGAGTCTTCCTATGCAACACAGATTACATCATCAAAACATCTTTAAAGATATAACTGTTTTCTATTCACTGAGACAAAAAAGGGTATTGTACTCTGCAATGTAATAGTTCCTCTTCAAGTATCAGTTTCAGACTCCTTAGCTGTGAATGGTCAATAGCTTGAAAACAGATTTAAAGTAAAATTTAAGCAAGTCACCTCATCACAGAAAAGAACACTCATGTGGTTTTAGCACACACCACCACACCTTGCTAAACTAGGCTCAATCACCAATGATGGAAGGGGCAGGTTCTGGTGGGTAGGTGGAAATGGCTAAAAGGACACACTTCTGAGAAAAAGAGCATTCATTTACCTCATCTGTGTTTCGGAAAAGGGCTATTGTGTCTTTTGACTTTCTTGGCACCATGGAGGGCTCAAAGTGCACCAGTCGACAGGGCTCTGAGTTCAGGAAGGTGGTGATCCACTGAGCCACTTCATCACCACAGTCCCTGCCTTGGATATCCTGTCCAAACACCCTGGAGAGTCACAACACAACGGCAAGTTAGCTGGAAATATGAAAGTTCAAGGAAGCTTCTTATTTGAAGGTAAACAATATGTATTAATAGTAGTAGCAATATACAGAAAACAAATCACTCCCAATGGGAAATCTCCTTGTGGCCACTGTGTTTTGAAAGCTAAGGAACATTGACATGACCAGACAATACCAGCTGGTGAAAGAATGAGCTCCGAAATAGTGTTAAGGTGCCCAGAGCTAACCGTCACAGCAGTGACAGTAGTAAACCTATCTTGCCCTACTTTGAGGACAAAAAGGGTCTTCTCTTGTATTTGCATGTAACTGCTACACCAAATGATTTCTACCGAGAAATCAACTGAAAGGTAACTAATTTCAGAAAATTAATGATAGTTTGAAACTACGTGATTAGTTACCACAACTCATATGTACAAATGTTATTAATTAAAAATGTCCTTCACTGTTAAGGAAACTTTCCTTCAGATTTTAGTGCTGTAAAAATGTAGCCAGAGACGAGTGAGACTCTGCAGCTCAGACTTCACATACAGAATAACTCAGAATAGCTCAGTATCTTAAGAGAGGTTAAAGATTTGTAATGGAAACAAAGTCCATGGGGCACAAAAAGCCACTGCCAGTAGGATACAAACAAGTTTACGCAAGGAACACTTTCCTGGCAAGAAAAGCTAAACCCTGACTCAATCTTTCAATAAACTTTAACACCAGTCATGAGTAGTTTTGTTTTACTCTTCAAAGTAGCCATTTTGAACCAAATGCACTGCAGTTTCCTATCTCCAATCAAATCCTGGGCAGCTTAAAGCATCGAGATGCCCATGCAGCTCATCTAGAGTGAGCCCAGCTCCTAGGAGCCTTTCTTTACTCATCTGGGGGAGTGATCATTAGGGTGCTGGCATCAATATCCCTGCTCCATTTGCTGGGATTCCTGTTTACCCTGTGACACAGGCTGGGATTAAACGCCACTGCCCAGACAGCATTCAACTGCCTTTCTCCTCCCTCCATCCCATAGTTCCTGCATGCTTTCTGACTGGCAGGGCAACAGAGGCAAGGCTCTTACAGCTTTCAACACTACTGCTTTCCACTCAGGAAGCAGATCTATCCCAAGCACTCAATGGTATAGGGATTCCTGGGAATGGATCACACAATTTAGGTGTTAAAACACACGGTGACAAAGGGCACAAATGAAGAGCACGAGGTTTCTTAGCCAGAGGGCTCTAGGAACCCTCTAGCATTTGCACAAGAAGAAAATGTACCTATACAGTGGCTTTGGTCCTAGATTTGACTCTCCCAAGCACAGGATTTTTAAATATCCACATAAAATTTTCAGGTGGACTTAGCAGTTTTCAGGATCAGCACATGCACAGCCATATGCAGCCAGAGGCACTAAGGCACTGCTTTAGCCCCAGCCTACGGGGCGAGAGCTCCCATGAGCACCCATCTGAAGGCAAGAATGAAAAAGACAAACCAGGAGAACAAATCACTGAGCTCTAAAACTGGAAAATCCAAGAAATCCAAGATAACTTTTCATTACCAAAATGTATGAGGCTATTTAAATATTTTTCTAGTGGCACAGCAAATTTTAGAAAAATGACATCTTGCAAACTGCATGGTTTTGCAGTGCATGTGTCACTGGCTAACATGTAGGCATTATGCACAGGTTTGTAAAAGTCTGTTCCATTTCTCCATGAAAAATGCTACCATTTGGAACTTGCACCTGCCTTGTATGCACAGAGGTACTAAGCTATGCTGATATAGGGTTTCCACAGCAACAGATTTATGCTAAAAGCAAGTGAATGCAGTTCCTTGCCAGCACTTTTTTAGTTACAGTTACAGCAGCTGGTGCATTAACCACCTCTGCCATCCAAAGAGCAAACACTTACAGTATCTTTGTACGGCATTACACCACTTACACTTTCTAAACACTCTTACATATTAATTGACATTTTAGCAGAGAAAAAGGCTTTTCTCTTCCTGCTGGCAGTTTTCCAGCATGGATTTCAATACATGGATAAAATAACTAGGCCTGCACTCATACAACAAAACTCCTAAGCACACAGCTAAATCACTGTTTGCAACCCGTGCACCCAAAACTCTTTTGAGGTAGCACCTACAGGGAATGTCCTAAGTCCCCGGGATGCCCATCTTTTGCCTGTGACCACAGGGTGAGCCTTGGGCAACCAAGTTTTCAACTGAGGCACCTCAGTTAAATGCCTAAAGACAGAGGTTAGGGAATCTAAACTCCAACATCTCACCAGCTCTGAATGGCCAGTGTGCATTCAGAAATGCTGATGCACATAGTAGTTGTGATCAAGCCATCCCAAAGTGCATGACTGAGGCTCTGAGATGCGACTGCTCATCCAAGCAAAAATGAAAACACTAGAAGTTAAATACAAATAAGCAAACATGACATTCTATGAAGACAGAAGATCACAGTTCACTTGGCAGATGGGTAACGGATGGTCTTTGATGCTGTGTCATCTTTTCCTGAGATTTGTTTTCATCAGTGTTGAGCAGATTAAAAGCAGAGCTTTTGTTATGACAACCATTCCTGGCCTCCTGTGTAACACACGGCAGAGGATTTCACAGAATTACAGAACAGTCTGGATTAGAAGCAACCTTAAAGTCGACTTAGGACAACTCCCCTAGCATAGGCTGGGGCACTTTCCACTAGACCAAGGAGTTCAGAGCCCCATCCAACCTGACCTTGAACACTTCTAGGGACAGGGCATCCACATCTCCTCTGGGCAACCTGTGCCACTGCCTCACCACCTGCACAGTGAAGAATTTCTTCCTAATAGCTAATCTAAACCTATTAACACCACTACTCCTTGTCTTATCAGCACAGGCTCTGGTTTGAAGTCTATCTCCATTAAGCAGATGGTGAGAAATATCCAAAGAGAAAAGACACAGACGTACTGAACTTTTACACTCCAATTTCTGCATAAGGAAATGCAAAGCCTCACACAATCCTGAAAAGCAAAGCACATGAGAAGGACAGGACTGAGAGAGAGGGAAGAAGGGAAAGAAAAAGCCTTCTTCAGTACCTGCAGTTGCGGATGGGGTTTTCCTTGGGGAGCTTCACAGGCACACATATCCTATCCATGTCCGCGGCCTCCAAGGTCAAGTACCCGTTTTCACAGTTGGTAGAAATAAGGACCAGCCGCGGCTCCTGGCGAGCTGTCACCATGTGCCCGTCCTCCCTGATCACGAGCCAGAACCTGCGGCGGGACGGGGCACAAAGGCGCCCAACAGCGTTAATGCCGGGCTCGGCAGCACCCGCACGGCAGGTGCTCCTTCCCAGGCCCTCAGGAAAACACCTGACACCCGCGAAGCCACGCGGAGGCCCCAGGGCCCGGCCGGAGCTCCGCGCCGCGGCCCGGCGCTCCTACCTGTCCCGCAGCTCCCCGCAGCGCAGCCCCATCGGCGTCATCTGCGCCCGCCGCACCGACACCCCCCGGCACGACTTCACGGGGTACACGAAGAGCCTGAGCACCGTCCCGACCCGCTGCAGGCGGCGGCGGCGGCGGCCGGCCCAGCGCCAGGCCCCGAGCAGGGCGCCCAGCGCCAGCAGCGCCNACGGCTGAGCGTCCGGCTTGGCAAAGCGCCGGCGGAGGATGTGTTCTTTCTGATATCCGGGCTTTTCGTGAAAACAGCGCTACAGGAGAAGTGTGGACTGTGTGGGACTACACGAGTGCGACAAATTCATTGGTTTGGTTTGGCTCGGAGGAGAGGGGAACAGGTGGGTGGAGGCGTGGAGGGCAGCAAATGGGGTGTCCAGTGCT
The DNA here is from genome assembly GCA_013397175.1 of Platysteira castanea. Classification (NCBI taxonomy): domain Eukaryota; kingdom Metazoa; phylum Chordata; class Aves; order Passeriformes; genus Platysteira; species Platysteira castanea. Next base: position 206,233 of record VYXC01003454.1, read on the forward strand.
GTTTGGCCGCCTTGGGACATCTGCACACCCCAGCTGCCTGGTATCCAACACCTTAGACCCCTTCCGAGAACTTTCTGTTTGTTGGCAGGGTCGCAGGGCAGTCACTTAATGGGATACCCAGCTGCAAGGCAAATATGACATCAAATACAGGCTGGAGTGGCAAATGCCATTGTCACCACAGGTTTCTCCTCACAGCAAAGCAAGAGCTTTGGGATCTGATGGCCATACTCACAAATTGAAATTTTTAGGATCAGTGCGCTGAAACCAAAGTCCCAGAAGGTGGAAGATGAGGAAGCTCAGTGTTGGGCATTTTTGGGAGATTGAGACAGCCCAGTCACGATGGATTACCGGAAGTACTCCATTAGCAGCATTCTGGTGGACAGGGACATTGAAGATGAGGCTGTTGCGGGCCTCTTTGACAATGGGTACATGTGGGCAATTAAGCCAGGAGAGTTCCTCACATTCACTTCAAGAATCACTCGATCACAGGCCAGGATTGGAAAATGTTCCTATTAGTGGGAATCACTGTAGACTGTAAAAGGTGCAGTGGGATTTGTGATGACCTGCTGGTGGATGAAGACAACGTGATGGATGTCAGAAGGAAAGGCAGCAACAGCAGATCCATCCTTACTGGCATGAGCCCCAAAACCCTGATCTTTCTCATGGGCAAGAAGGGACTCCACAGAGGAATCCTCAATTAAAAGGACCAGGATATGACTGTGAGCACAAAAGCATGACACAAGTGCCAAAGAGACAGACATCTGCCTGAGCACAGAGAAGGGAATTAAACCTGGTTTTGTTGCAGATGTCTTTGCTTGCTTCTTTCAGAAGAGAGGTGCTGGGCACGCAGTAGTGCTGGGACACCAACAGTCCACCTCACTGGGTGTGGTACAGAAGGGAGTAATGTGTACATTCCTCATCAGGATGCTCAGTATTACTTTTGTGGTCTCCCAGCCATTTTGGGTAGTTGCTCCTTGTTTTTCACATATTACTAATTGGTACTGGGGTAAAGGTCTCTGGTAACATTAGCTTTGGGAAAAGGCAAGAGGGAGGGCAATGCCTTTGCCCTCTTGTTCACCACTTTGCTGTTTAAACCATGCCCTGATTCCAGTCATGGGTTTTGAGACCTTTCTCCTTCTACAAGTACACCACAACATGAAAGATAAACAGAATTTGTGTTTATTTTGAATTTGCCTCCTGAACAAGCCCAGAACAGTTCTGGAGATTAACTATTGATCAGCAGAGCTTTGTGCCACTGCTGGATTTGTGTGGGGGATGTGTGCACAGATAGCCTGCTGCGTGCTTACCTTCCACATCACTTGAAACCCCTTCTTATGCTATTTTACTGAGAGGTTTGAGTTTTTTCATAAGTTACTTCTTTGTGTCCGTGGCATGGGAAGTTGCTGAAGATTGCTTCCTTTCCATCCTGCTCAGTCACACTGTCTGGCCTCAGGATCACAGATTCCTGTAAGCTCCCCAGGAGGATGTGGAGTTTTGTCAAACACTGCAGAACTCCTCCTCCATTCACAGCCCTACCTCCTGCTCCCACTTGTATCCTTAAATGGACAGTGTGAAATGAGGCAGAACTGGTGCATTTGAGAGGGGACTGATGCAGGGAAGACTTGAGGGATATCTGCAGCAGGTCTGATCTCCTCTCTTGTAGGCTTTCCCTGCTCCGTTGCTCCTGGCAGCCGTGGCAGTGCCCATCAGCAAGCCTGAATCCTGTGACCACTCACCCTGAGACACCTTGTCCTCCATGTCCCTGGGATCCACACATTGCTCCAGGTAAATCACAGGTGCTAAACTGCTTGGTCTGGTTTGATCAGACCTGCTTCACCACCTTCAAATCACTGACCCACTGAGTCAAAAAAAATTACTTGTGATTGCTTTTATGACTCTACCACAGGCACAAGAGGGCAGCCAACCCTGCTGAGCACTGAGAGCCCTTGCACACTCTTTGGTAACCATTAGTCTTCTCATTTAACATGGAGCCTATATTTTGTTGAATTTAACTGAATCCACACAGAGGTCTTTAATCTGCACCTGCACCCACAGGAGGAGAAAAATGCTGTCAGGGGAACCAGGCATCTTATGTATTAGCAAATATTCAACAGAACTACAGCAGTGATCTAATGTCTGATAAGCAGTGCTTGCAAGCATGGATCAAAACATATTAACATAAGTACTAAAGAGATAAAAACAAAAACACAAACTGATTTTAGAATCTAACAAAAAAAGGTGACGCATCATATGAAATAAATGAAAAAAACAAACAAACTACTATTTATGCTGGCCACACCTCACAAATATTAATGTTTATTTTCACAAGGCAAAAATAAGTGACTAACTCCTGTGGTTTCTTGAGCACAGTATTCTCCACTGTACAAACTGCAAAGTGCAGAACGATTTTGCTCTCGCGACTTCTGTCTATGAGGCATCAAAATAACAGAATTTGAGAAAAGACGAAAAAAATTTGTGTGATTTACTGCTTGCTTGCTTTCTCTGGGTGCCAGAGAAAATAGATCTGGAGTACATATATTCTTTACCAGCATGAGAATTTGGAGAAGTAGAGATCTACATAGCTGTGAGAAGCCAGAGCTCTTTCCTAGCTATGTGTTATGCATAGCACAGTCATGTACAAAACCAGATTCTTTTAGTTCAAAGGATTTGTTAACTGAATTCAGAGATAACTCACCTTTGTTAACAATTGGGTATTGATTTAGAGAAAAAAATATTTCTAAATCCAAGAAGGACCTTAAACTTCCATTCCCTAGATCTACTGGCCTAAGGAGCCTAAGGAGATTTTGTTAAGACCAACCCTTTTGTTACACTCAGCCCTGACTCTTCTTGGAGAGTATGGTGAGAAGGAGCTTAAAGAAATAACAGAAGGCAGCAACATCTATATAATCTCTCCTTTTCTGCTGTGAAACAAGGAATATAAAATCAGAAATAGCTGCAGAAAGCACAGTTGTGGCTAAATGTTTCAGGTCTAAGTCTGCAGGCTTTGAGGAAAGCCCTCTTCACCCATGCACCAGTAAACGGCCTGACCAGCAGGTTGTTTAATCCTCCATCCCAGGCACACTGGTGCTTACCTAGGAGCCACCAGCATCTTCTCCTGTTAAGCAATGTGAGTAGAGCCATTCAGACAAAATGTAAGTACCGGTTTTGTTACAATCCAAACGCAGCCTCTTGTGTGACAGAACTGTGTTTGTTGCAGCCAAAGCAGGAACTGTATTTCTGCACTTAGAGGACCATGTTTTCAATTGCTGATAACTTCATCAAAGTTCAGGACAGCTGTGCTGAAATTCTGTGCACCAGGCTCCTGTTTCAGGCTTCCTTAAAATGTGATCACATGAAGAATTCACAGTGTCAGTCTTGCAGCAAACTGGGGCCAGGCTCCCTCAGTCACAAAAGTGGATGATGCCAACATATCTTTAAAAAGCATGGTGTTAACTCAGTAGCACAGGACAAATTTTCAGGTAGAACAAATTTTATGGAGAAACTAAAAGGCATATCTGCCTTCAGATGCAGTGGGCAATTTGAGATAATTCTAGAGGCAAACCTAGACTCTCTTGTAGCAGCAGCTCAATCAGAAATCTAAGATGAATGATGAGGAAAGAGTGGAAGAATTTTACTTGTTTCCACTAAAAAAAAGACAAGCAGCTGGGGATCTTGTAGTTCTTCAGTATGTTCAAAGTGCTGTTCTTTGGGAAGACATAAGTTACCACACTGAGGGGAGAGGTTTGAGTGGAAATTATAAAAAAAAACAGTGACAAAACCAGCAAAAGGCTGGCCTCAATTAGGTAACAGTGTGTTAGGATGGAGCTAAATGTAGCCTGGGCTTGTCTCAGGGAAGGAATTAAATGCACACCCCAGGGATATGGCAATTATTTTTTCAGTGACTCTGATAATTCAGCAAAAGGCAGGAATGAGGGGATAACATGGCCAAGTATGCTGATTTCAACCAGATATGATAAAAATCATATTATACTCACACACACACAAATTACATCCTTTTTCCAAAGTTAAAACACAAAATAAATTCCAAAAATTCCTTCACAGAGAGGAGGGGAAGATAAAAGCATTGCATTTTCCTCTTAAAATCTTGAAGGAAATCAGAGTTCAGTGAGTCATGCACTAGAAATGAGCTCAGTGGAATTCCTGTATGGAAAAATCTCAGGCAAGTAACTGGCGATGATAGAATTATAAATAGAGTCATTAATGATAGATGCCTTTTAATGGAGCCAGAGCAAAGAAATAAAAGTATCTCTCTTTTTTGGTGAGGTTTTTCCCTATACAGAGAATTATTTACACCCAAAACCCAGGCGGGTTGATAGGCTACTTTGGTAGCTATCAGCTGTCATTCCAGACATAGGAAGGTGAATTGAAAATTATCTTTTTCTTCCAGTCAAAAGCTCTCTAAATGCACTGGGACAACACAGAAGTGGTTGTTCCAGGCAAATGTTTGGCTTAGTATTAGCTGACAGAGGCTGTTGACATTACGACTTCTCCCAATGTTCTGTAAATGCAATTCTCTATGTGAATATAACGTCCATCAGCAGCTTTAGGAGTCTGAAGAGTCAGGGTAGGGCTGTGTGTCAGCTGGGAGAGCAGGTAAGGACCAAAGGAGAGGCTTTGCAGGGGAGCAGGGCTTTTGTTCTGCAGCACAAGGACTAACACTGCTGCACTCTGGTTTATCAGCCATCACAGAGCAGGATGGGATTCACCAAGGACAGGAAAGTCCCCACCCTGATTCAGGCACAGCTGAAATAACAAACTGATGCTGGTTCAGTGTCCCGGGAAAGGAAGGAGCAAGGATTCCTTTATGGGCAGCAGAGAACAGGAGGAAGCAAGTACATGTGGTTTGCTGGAGCTGGGGTCCGAGGCACTCCTGGGGCGGTGTCATTCCAGTCTGCCAACCTCCACTTTGGAATTACACATAGGCAGCTGTCATCTCTCCAGCAAAAGATGAGATTAAGAATCAAGAAATGGCCGTGACTCATCCCCTTATCTCCAGTGAATCTTCCTTGCGGAATGTTTTTGAGGCACGGCAAAAACTTCAGGGCAAAGTGTAATGCTTTTTTAGGTGCTGAAAGAAAAAAACCCAGCACAAGAACAATGTTCCTAAGGCTTTACATTTGAAGTACCTGCACACAGGAGGCTCAGGATTCCTCTGGGTAGGAAACACTGATATACGGAGGTGTTCATTACACTGCTGAGACGCACATCCTAAGGATGGATCTGGACAAACCGGGAGGGCAGCCTCGGGAAAAGCAGGAAATCCCTGCAGGAGGTGAGGCAGAACAACGGGGCAGGCTGACGAGGCTGGAAATCTGTGGGGTTTTTTCCCAGGAGGTGGCAGTAAAGGACAATCGCCTTTCAGCCGGCGGAGCGCAGGGAAGTGGAAGCAGTGGTGGGAGCCGAGCTGCTCCTCAGGCAGCGCTGCACCCTCGCCAGTCGCTCCTTGTTACCAGGAGCAAAGCTTTATTCCTAGCGTCAGTGCTTCTAGCAAGGGTGAGGAGCTCAGTCCTTTACATTTCCATACAGCAGGTAAATTATAAGCTTTCTGCTTACCATATCAGAATCCCACCTCACAACTTCATCCAGACTGGAAGAAGACCTGGAGGTGTCTCCTCCAGCCTCCTGCTCACAGCAGGATAAACGCTGCCTTTGCACGGGGTTGCTTTTCACTTTGTACAGCAGTGCCTTGAGACACTCCATAGACAGACTTCAGCCTCCCGAAGTAGCCTCTTCATGCTTAATGATCATATTACTGCTTTCCCTTATTGTATCTGGCTGGAAACCCCCCGGTTTGGAATTATGACCATGACCTCTTGCTGTCTGGCTGCAGACTTCAGTAAAGAGCCTGGCTTCATCTTGTTGGAAACCCCTTCTTACATATTGAAAAGCTGTTGCCAAGTTTTTCCTAAGTCTTCTCTCCTCCAGCTGGACAAGTCGAGAGTCCTGCATCTCTCCTCATACATGGTGGAGGATTCAAGAAAGTGCACCACTCTCTCTGAGCCCAGTCTAGACTTCAGCCTGAAACAGACCTGGCAGCCTAATACTACATCCACAAGGAGAAGGAAAGGAAGGATTTTATTCCTTTACTTTCTCTTAACTTAATTATCTCCATTAATCTGCAAGTTCTTCAGGCTCTCTACTCTTCCTTGAAGGAAAAAGCATTTCCAAAGCACACTCTGTACAGGTAACTACAGCAACTTTGTTCATGTTTTAGGATCAGTTTTGTCTCAGAAGAGGCCAGTGTTCAGCTAACAATGGACTCAGGATACAGAAAAGGAGATAACTGGTTTTACTGCACCCCAACACAAAGCCTGCCCCTTTCCCAGTCTTACAGACAGGCAGAGGTCAGAAAGGGTGTTCATCCCTGAAGTGATCCATGGCCTGGGAGTGGCAAAGATCTGGAAGTACCAAAGTGCTGTGGTGTAGTACAGCTCTCCTCAGTCACTGCGCTTCCACAGCAAGTTGTGCAAGAGTGCTTCCTTGCTGCTAATGTTGCGGGACAAAGGACAATAGCTGTGAGTCCTCTGCCATTTCCTCAGGGCCTATGGTAAGCCAGAGGAGTAATTAAATACTCTGGCAAAAACAGCAGAAATATGCTTTATTCTGCTCTGTGAGTCACTGAGCAGTCACTAGGAATAGACAGGAATTTAAAGTAAAAATGACTTGCCAGGCTGTCTGGTTAGCTGAGTTCATTCCCTAGAGAAGCATGGACAACTTGACTACCTACTTCTTGCCACTCTTGCACGGATTCAGCTTCCTGAACCTATTTATCCTGCCATTTGTTATAACGTGTAGTAAAAGATGCATAGAAACCCTTGCAACAGGGAACCAGATAGCACAGCAGCACACCACTGAAGACAAAAACCTGGCAAGTGAAGCAGTGGGTAGAGATTTCGTGCAAGGGGCTGAAGGGAGGAACATATTTCGTCCAGCTCAAACATCAAATCAAATCTTCCCCATGTACCCACCATGGTATCTACCACATCCCACATTGTTTATGAGCAGGTCAAATGTCTGTTTTGTCCCTCAAAGGCACCAAGAGTTCAGCTGCGGACAAGCCTATTTTAATGAAAGAGCCTGTGTGCACCCTAGGGTTGAAAGCTGTCCCTGCTGGGGTGGCTCCTCCAAGGACAACCTTGCCAAGGGTGCATAAAGCCTGTGCAGAAGCCAAGAGTCAATCCTGGACTGCCCTTCTGGCTTGGAACCTGCCAGGGCTGGGAACCCAGCCTCCTCCCCAGTCCCAGCCTCCTCCCCATCACAAACATCTTGCTCTCCCTCAACTCACGTGCGGACACTTCCAGCACAGCAGCTCTGCTTCGGAGGGAGGCTGCCCAGTCTTGTTGGCTGAGCAGATGACCTGCCAGCTGATGCTGAGGTGGTCAGGGAATATTTCCTTTTCTCTAGATCCTCGAGACAACATTTAGCAACAGAGCTGCAGGACCTGCCCTGTTCCACCTGTTTGCATCATAGCTAAGCCAGACCTGGTTCAACACGGATGCTGCCAGGACTGACAGGAAGTACAGCCTGCTGCCATCCACCCAGCTGAAAAATGAACCTCACCCTCTGGACTCAGATTTTCTAGACACTGGGCTAATAAAGAGTAGCAGCAAACCCTCAGGACAAGGCTTGGCCTCACAAATTCCCTTCAGGAGCTGAGGAGTGAATCACTGCTCAAGGGGAATTGATAAACAGCACTAATTGGTAGCCTCTGTGAGAACCATCAGTTCATTTTGAGGGAGGAAAATGAACCATTAGCTGGTTTATTGCAACAGCACAGGTTATTTGCTTACTTTTTCTTTCTCTCTCCTCTTTCTTTGTTTTTGGTCTATTTAAAAACACTGGCCAGCCAAAGTTGACTCACCAGTGTGCCTGAGGCTTTTCTTTTCTCAGGCTCACTCAGAAGCACCATGTACATGTCATTCAGGTTCTGTAGGGATAGCAACCAGGTTATTCCCTTAAAGCTGCACCAGGTGAGCAGAGGTCGTAAGTCAGCAGGCAAAAGTCCACTGTGCTCAGCAGTTCAGGAACTAAGGTTCATGTTTACCTTTGTGGACGGTCTGAATGGGTTGGACCCTGTGTGTTGCAATGAGGGAGGAGCCTTACTAGTCAAGGGACACAGGCATAAATAGATGAGACACTCACTCCACACAGGAAAATAGAGACACAAATCTCTCCCTGCATGGTTTTAGTTATTTAGAAAAAGGTCTAATGATTTATGCTGTAAGAGCACTGTAGAGCACATGGAGTGGTGTAACAAAACCTGAAGTTAATCCCCAACTCTGCAGGTTGGTGTGGCATGTGGGTGTTAGGACAGGCCTGTTCTTACTGCATTATCAGCAGCCCTCTGGCATGCTGCTGGGGCAGATCAGAGGGACAGGTCTGTCCCGACAAAAAAGCCCAAGAGAAACAACTGAAGGCATGAAATCAACGAACTAAATCCCTTTGTGGGTATTTAAACCCCAACTTTCACAACCTTAGATCCTCTGCAGCCTCATCTCCACACCTTGCCTTTCCTGAGCATTTCCATGCACTCTGAGCTACAATCATGTCCTACAAGGGCACTGAGGCCACAGGGAAAACAACGTGGGGAAGTTTACAATGCAGCTTCCCCTCGCTGGCTGGGCTGCTGCTGAGAAACTCCTCCTTTGTGAGCTTACTTACGTGCGTAGGTAAAAACAGATATGGCTCTCGTGGCTTTTATTTACAGTCCAGTTAGAAAAGAGCATAACACCCCACCCCATCCCCCCATCTGATTCATTTGCTACATTTAAAAGAAATATGGTGTGGTTTGCCAAGACATACAAACTCCTTTGTTCAGAAAAGGCAAAGAAAGCAAGTGAACAGCATTTTTTTCCAGTTAAGTCAACTCCTTGATTACAAAACCACCATCAAAACTAGAAAGATATATAATACAGAGAAAGTGCTAGCAGGGAAGTAATTTACAACTACCACAAAAGACTGACACAAACAAACAAACAAACAAACAAACAAACAAACAAACCCCACTGAATTTTTAAGGCCCATAAACCACCTTGTTCCCATGTCATCAATACAGGATTTATATCCTGGGAGGTGCAACATGGAAGATGCTCCATCCACACTGCTGAGCTGAGCCATCTGATATTGACATCCTCTGCTTACAGCTTCCAAGTGCAGAAATGAAGATGGAGCTGGCAGGTTATTTGGCCACTTTCTCATACGTTACACACTTGTACATTCTTATACCAAATGCTGTATGTATATTTTTTTTTTATCAGGTGCAGCTGGTAATCAATTTATTTTTCCCCTGGTGAACACCACAGATTTAGGTGTAAAAATGCCCCAGCTTCCAGAATCAGGTATATCACATATAAACTCCATTCTCACTAAAAAAATATATGCAGATTTCATAGTAGCAGAAGAAAGGTTTAAAATGTTAATCACAGTGAGCCTTTAATGCCCCAAAATCACAAATACACACCTCATTTTCTTTCTGGATTTTTACGTAGCTGTTAAGATTATTGAAAGGCTCATTATGTCCAGTGTTTGAAATGAACAACCATGATGCAGCAAAGCTCTCCATGTCTCAGGCCACAGTCCATTTATGTCCAAGTATATTTTTAAGTACACTCATAATCTTAACCCTCTCAGGTAAAAAAACACCACCAAACTCAGAATCTCAGAAAACTAAAGACTATCTTTTCCTAATCCTTTGTTATGTTTCCTTCACTGCTTTGACAATTCCTCTCACTACCCAAACTCATCTCCACCTCCCCAGCTGCTCTCCCACCCTCTGTTTTCCTTCATTTCTCTCTCCCTCATCTACTTGCTTTTCCATCCATCCTTGGCTCCCTTCCACACAGAGCATGAAGCTCTGGAAAACCAACTCATGCCCAAAAATGAACTTCAGTTCAATTAATCAAAGATTATTTTCTCATCCTTACACTTCTTCAACCCAATCGGATTTTACAAAGTCCTGGAATTTTTTCAGAGAAGAGCACTCAGTCTTGGAAAGGGCCTGGCGCCGTGGCTTGGGGCTGTTGGTCCAAGAGGTTTTTCAGATCCAGATCTCAAATATAATCCTGAGAAAGCAGCAATGGCCTTGTGTCCTCTCCTGTAGGGCATGTGGATCTGCACTAGCGGACGAAGGATGCCACATGTGTTGACACTCCAAAGGGAGCAGAATAGGCTGCTGCTAATCCTTGCAGACCGACTACCAGGTAGTGACATCCCTTCTGCAGAACCTTCCCAACGTTCTGGGGAGAGAGATGGGAAAAAGGGATAAAAAAAAGGCAAGGTGATGGAAAATACCTTTGCACAAAATCATTCTGACAGCCAGTGTCACGGCCCCAGAAAATGAAATTCTCCCACAGCTAACGAGGGCTGGAGAGTGGAAAAACATTTTACCATCTATTTTTATATAGGCACACACACCCACAGGGTATAGTTAAACTGAACGGATGCAGCCTCCACAGGAAGCCAGGCTTTTACATGTGATTCTATTCAAGAATAAAATTAGTTTAAATTCATCCTAGTTTGTAGAAGCACATAATTCCTACATTACATGTTCTAACTCTGTTAGTAACCCCTAAAATCTCATAAGGGGTTAAAAATGGAGCTGAACAAGAAGGCAGTAGTCACTGAGAATACTTTTATGGAAATTCCATTGCTTTTTGTCAAAATAAGAAAGTTTTGATCCACGTCTGTACACATTTAGGAACCCATTCATGTACTGCACTAGAGATAAACTTGCCATGGATTATTTAATTGAAAACCTCAATCTAGTTTTAATTTCACTTTTGATAGTTTTTGCTCATGTGGCTGCTCACGGCTGAGGAATTAATGCAATGTGGTCAGATTTGGAGGAATATCAGAATTAGTCATTAGTAACTCTTTATGGTTGTGTGGGACTCTTGTAACATGGAAAACACTGAGTCTGAGGAAATACTTTTAAATCGATGAAATCCAGTCAATATCTTTTATATTCTTACAATTACTTAGAGCTGGATTACCAGGGTGCTGGCACATAAAAACCTTCAGCTGTCATGATGCTGTGACATAACTAACTTTGCTGGTTTTACTCCTATGGAAACTTACTTGAAGGGAGTTAAGATGCCAAAATAAAAAGGCAGCTTGAGCTTGGGGACAGATCCTGAAGCTGGAGGACGAGATGCAGGGCCTTCTCTTCCCACATTTGCCTCTGCCTCACTATGTCACACTGGAGTCTTCTTTCCCCCTTCCTGCCCCTAACCTACCTACCCAGACCTCACCTGTGCTTTCCTGAGTTATTCTTTATGCCAGAGCCAAACTGGCAATCCTTCCCTGTGGGAACATCATCTGACCAACACAGAAGGGAATACGCAGTGCCCAGGAACTGACCTGTGCTCTAAACACTGTTAAAAGCACCCTTAGACCAACAACAAAGTGATGACCTGCTGCAACATAACCATGCTTACAAAATTGCACCTTACAGATCAGGCCTACAGGCTCAAGACAGCTTCCTACAGCATGGGACCTGGAAAACACAGCGCTGGAAACGCAAAGTATCAACTCCGTCATGAAAGAAGGAAATATTCTGTTCATTTTTTTGTGAAACAGTAGGATTTGAGAGGCAGCTCCTGACTGTGCTGACATCCGTAAACTCAATTTCAAAAGTAACTTTGCCAAGCTAATGGCATTTTCTGCATGTCAGACATAGCAAGCATATCTTTACCAAAATCATGGGTTTTTAATAGAATACAGTAGAAAGTCATGTTGCTCGCTGACATCTGTAATCTCAGCAGCAGGAAAGGATTCCTGACAACAGAAAGGTTTCTCCTGCTAACACAGAAGCTATTTTTTGCTACAAATATCCAAGACATACCTGGGCTGTATTTAACTGATACAAACAAGAGAAAAACAGTAGAATTGTTCCACGTAGAAGTTTTATAACCAAAGACATGTGTCTTCCGGTGGGAAGAAAACCAAACCACCAGACTGTAGGACTTGTGACTTCCCACACAGGAAAGCAAAAGAACAATTTCGATCCAAAATAGTTGTTACAGATGAAGAACAAGCTGCATTTTTTTTTCCTGTAACTCACAGCAGTGATTTTTAAGGGTCACCTTGGCCAAGGAATGTCCTGCAGGGCTGTTTACTGTTTCTTTCGAGCATTTCAGTAGAAGGGGAAAAAATGCAGGCCAATTAACTGGAAGTTTTAGGGAATAGTTTTAAAACAATGACGCCGAGAGAAGCTCAGAACCAAGCAAGGCCAAGCACCCGTCACATGGATCAGCTTAGTGTCATTTTCACTCCGAAGAGACAGATTTTGTGCTCTTTGATCCAGACGAGGGTGGGTGTCCGGCCCTCCCCAGCAGGACTGGCTCCTTCCCGGGCAGGTCCAGAGCAAGCCCTGACCCCCACCTCGCTGGCTCTGAAATGCCCGCGGGATAAGGGGCATTCCGAGAGCCCCTTGGAACTGCCGTAGTCGAGGCCCCGCTGCCCTCCCCACACCACAGCCCCCGTGCCGGGGGTCCCCGTGCCGAGGGTCCCCGCTCCGGCCGCCCCGGGCGCGCTGTGCCCTCACCTTCCCGTACTTCTTCAGGCGCTTCCCGTAGGGCCGCTTGCCGGGAGCCCGCGGCGGGCGCAGCGGCTCGTAGGAGCCGGGCAGGACGGCGAAGCGCACCTTCCTGCACCCGATGCCCTCCTCCTCCTCCTCCTCCTGCTGCACCGCCGCCCGCGGGGCTCCCGCGCTGCCCCCGGCCGCCGCCGCCTCCTCCTCCTCGCCGGGCAGGATGGAGACCTGGTCGTCGCCGGGCCCGCGGCGGGAGAACCTGCCCCTCACCTTGGCGCCCAGCCGCGCACCCACCGTCATGGTGCTGCCGGGCGCCGACCCGTCTGCTCGACCTCGGCGCTTCCTCCGCTGCTGCGCCACAGGTGTGGCCGGAGGCGGCCGCTGCCCCCTCCCCGGGGCGGGACGGCTGCGGGAAGAGGCGCCCCGGCCCGGGGCAGGCGGTGTCCCGGGCCCCGCAGCTGCTCTGGGGCGGGAAACCCGGGATTCGAGCCCGTCAGCTCAGCGGGGACAGGTGAGAGCTGACGGAGCGGCACAGCCCCGCACCGCCCCCGTGCTGCTTCGGCCTCGGCGCCGCCAGGGCCGGCGAGACCCTTGGAAGCTCCTTCGGTGGCACCTCTCGCACTGCTCCGGCCCACGGCAGATCCAGGAGGTCATGCTCTTTCCCCGTCAGAGAAAAAGGCCAAGCTCCCTGGACAGCCCTCAGTTATAGGCGTTCCTACTAAAGGCACGGCTGCACAGCCTCTTCTGTGTCCTGGGCTGCGTTCGGCTACCCCTGGCCAAGGGGAAAGTGCTGAAAAAGTGTCTCAGTGGCTTCTGCTCAGGTGCTCGGGGAGGCTGTGATAGCCCCACCTCTGCGGCTGGGGTGCTGCAGTGTGACAGCTACCTTTCCTAAACGGTGTTCCTCACCTGAGGTACATCAAGAAATGCAAAATTATATAGGGAGGATAGATACAACTTATTAAACCAGTTGGTGTGTTTATCAACATTTGATATGCATACGAACACTTTGGACAAGCAGATGCAGCACAGGCACAAATTAATCCTGTACCTTGGATTTTTCTCACCGGGGAACAAAGCCTTCAACCTGTGCCTCCCCAACATGTATGCATAACATTCGGGAAGTAAATCCTGCACTTAACACTGTTATCTGCCCCAAGGACGGTGATTCACCACCTTCACAGCTCCGTAAAGCTGTGTAAAGAACACTGGGGCCATGTCCCTGAAGGGTGGAAGGTGCGATCCAAGTCTCAGGACTGTCACTACAGAAGTGCTCTGTCCCTTCCTCTTTTTCATATTGAAAGTGTCACCACTCCTGTTACCATCGTCGTGTTTTAAAGTCTCCAAAACGTTGAGGCAGTGACCTAAACCCAGGACAAGGTTTTTGTTGACCAAGTACCAGTCCCAAAGGGACACCTACCACAGACCATGTGTGGCCCTGGGAGCTCCTCCTCCCTTTGAGCTCTGGCTGCGGCAGCCTCTGCAGGGCCCGTTTCTGAGCCACTCAGTTCTTCCCCCACCTCCTGGGGCCAGATGTTGAGCTTGCCTCCATCCTGGAGGTGCAGGTGTGTCCTGAACACTGCAGTCAGTGAAACAGAGTAGCACCATAGGTCCACAACGATTGCATGGTGGGGGGCAGAGGAGGTAAATTTTGCACTGCTGTAGCTTTTCATGCGCTACTTTCTTATATAGTTTGAGGGATGAGGTAATTGTTGGATGTTGATTAAGCAGCAGTATCAAGAAATAAAATACCAATAATCTGTTCAGCAGCTGTTAAATAGGAACCTTTTTTCTTGATAACCTGAAGCTATCTTGAAAAGTCTTAAAGAAATGCATTAAGTTTTTTCAGGGGCTTTGAAAAGTGTGTATGTTCAGGTTTTCTATATAGAGCCATTAGGGAATGTATACGTGACCCTAAATGAGAAGCTCTGAGGTAAATTTTGTAACTGTCTTCCCAAGAGGGGCAGGCCTTTCCCCACAGACTGGGTTTGTACCTCATGAGTTTGCTTCCTTTTCCAGAATACAACGATCAAAAACCTCACAGAATACAACTTTCTGCTGAGATTTAGTGTCTCCAAGGGGCCGTTTTAAAGGGAATCGCATGTTCTGAGATGCATAGGTCCAAGGTACCCTTAGGTGTATGACACTAGATATCAAAACCTTTGTCTAAACAGCTCATGGAATTTTAGCAACATCCTAACCATAAGGCATTATGACCCCACTTGGTTCTCCAGCAGCATCATTCATTCGGTGGACAAGGAATGACTCTTTATTGTATTTTTACTGATTTAAATACATTTTTATTTTTTTTAAACTGGACTGTGTGAAAAGGGATGCACTAAGTTTGGAAATGTCTGCTTCAAAATAATGCAAAACACCCCCCCAACCCAGACCAGCTGAACCATGGAGTAACCCCACTGCTCACCCTTCACCCAATCCCAAACACCACCCAAGACGCTGCCAACAAATTACAATTGAATTCATGAGGCCACTGCAGATTCGAGGCATCCTTATCCCTGCCTGGAGCTGGGAAATACAATCTGGCATTCAAAACTTCTATATTTCCAAAGTTAAAACTGTGCTGATAAAATGCCACACCAATTCCCTCCCACATGGAAGTTGGGAACATATAGATCTGAAATGCAGCTTAACCCACTCTTGCCCAAGGAGTAACTTACATATAAACAGGTCCAGCACAAGGCAGCTGTTGAGGGCGCCCAGAACCAGGCACTGAGGTTGGCTAGGCAGAATCTCACTGATCCCAGACTAAGATTCTGCTTGCCAACAAAACCAGAGACTTTTTTCAGAACTTTGTTCGATCTTCCCATCCTATTCCTTCTGGGGCAGCAGATGATTTGGAAAGCCAAGTGCTGTACTTGTGTGCACCTATACCTTTTGCCCTCAGACTGTGTCCTTCAGGAAGCTCCTGGAGTTTTTGCTATGGAGAGCCTTAGGTGGGTCACAGCTCATCTTCCAGCAAGGCAAAAGGCAGGAGGGCAGCAGGTTTAGGAATCAGGGTGATTTCACACTGCTGGCAGTCACTGGACAGAACACCATTTGCAGACTGCCCTGATATATTAACAGCAAACTGGCAGTGCCATGTTTCATGGGAGAGTTGAACTAAAATCTGTCAGCTCTGTCCTCTGGAAAAGCTATCTGTGTTTTATGGAACACTTCAACATCTCTGGTGATACGGAGTGGTGAAAACCAGCGACAATCTAGGGCGAAGTTAGCCATGGAAAAAGCGCCTGTAAAGCGGGAAGCTTTCCTAAGTACTTAATCTACTGTCTCACAGCATGACCTATATTTTTCCCACTTAACTTCCTGAAAAGGCAAAGGGTTTTGTTTCATGACCAAGTTCATACATGACCTTAGATTAGCATCACACTTACTTTCATTTCAGTTGTGTATTTTAAAGAAAAATCATGCATTTATGGACATTTATGGGTAAATTGGGCAGACACACAACCCCCTCCTCTCCAGGCTGATTTTTGGTGAATTCCTGTAAAAGCTCCTGGACATCCATTTCTAAGCAGTGCTAAACCACTGGTAGTTTCTGAACAGTACAGGACCACTGAACCCATGCAATGCTAATCCTGAATTCACACCATGCTGAAGATGGAGCCTGTGCACCTTTAAGCTGTTTTGCTACCTGCAGTAATGACTGTGCTTTTATAAAGGGCAAACAACAAGTATTTTAGTATGAGAACTGTTCAAGTAAGTTTTAATAGAGTGCACCAGTGAATCAAGATGACTTGCATCAGATTTTGTTTCAATGAACATCAGATAAAAAAAAAAAGAAAAGGGGCTACAGTTCTGTCTTTCCAAACACCACCCTTTTTCTAAGGCAACAATACACGTCCATTTCCGAACATAACTGTTACATAGGAAAGCTACATCACAGTACAGTATGTAAAGTCCATCTCGGTCAAGAAGCCATTAGAGAATGGCACATTTACTACACTTACAGCTTTCTAACTTAGGGTTACAGAGTTTACCACAGCTTTTTTTTTAATTTTTATTTTTTAAAGTGACAATTTCTTAATGAACTTTCTATTCTTCACAAGAGTGTGCAGATGGGGCCCATATGTTGATATTACAGTAATTACGACATTAAATAACATTGCACAACCAACCTCTATGGTTAATTCAGTACAAAAGAACAAGTATTAAAATGTACTAGTGGTTTTACATAGTTTATAATCATTAATTATGAAGGAAAAAAAATGTGGGGCTGTTTTTTTTTTCTTTTCTGTAGGCAAGTGCCTAATTACAAAGCTGCACATTACAGGCATAATGATGTGGAATAAATACAAGAAATCTGGTAAAATATTAAACACAAACAGGTTACACGGGAACAAACTGTACAACCACAAAAGCATAAATCAACAGTTTATCATTATAAACAATGTATGTTTAGCTGTAAAATATTATGTGGAATTGCATGTACTCTTTGGGGGCACATGTTCCAAAAGCCAAGCTAATTCCTGAGGTGGTATTATTAACTTATACAATTGGTCAACACTTCAGATTATCTTGTGCTATTAAACAGTCCCAATGTTAATATATTTCCATAAAATGGAATTTGTAGTATTCTGAAGGCAGCAAATAAGTGATATTTTACACCAAGATATTCAAAGGAAATAATTCCGGTTCTCCATTTTGGTGCTACATTTGTTAATGGGCCATGGGAATAAGCACTGGAATTTGCAGACAGAAATCACTTATGCCTGGTTTCTGTTCCCCCACAGCTCTGAGCTGGCCAAAGGCAGAACGAAGTTTCTAAACTGTAAGTGCCAACACTGTAAACGTGTTTGTCTCTTTTTTTCAACTAAACACTGTCCAATAACAAGGATAAGAGCCGAAGATAAGCAGGAACAGTCTCATGTAGAACAAAAGCCAATTACTCATTGACTTTTGGTTCAACTCATGAACAATTTTTAAATAATTAAAAATGGTCATGCTACAGTTGTGAAAACTAGTTTTGTGCATTTGACTCAGGACACAAGTTTTTTAAAAAACGCATGGTAGAGGTAAGACTTATAAAACCCACCAAAAAATGTAAATGATAGGGAAGAACTTTTCCAACTCAAAGCATCAAACATACATTTCTGTGCAGAAATCTAGACAACTATACAAGATCTGAATTTAAGCAGTCATCTTTTTATTATACAACTCTATGAACATAAAATGAACAGAATGCTCTATATACTTACCTGTACATGTGAACATAACTTCTTTAGCTACAGTTATTTAATATAGGTCATACCGGATTTAACTTTACAATTCTGAATAACTATGTATAACCTTATTGCAATAAGGGCAATTTCTACATGGGGAGTTTCACAGGCCAATCACATTAGGCGAAACCAGTACATTCAAAGTGTAGATCACGTATGAATCTTCCCTGATCCCAAAGAATTTAGGTTCTCTTTACAGCTTAAGCTCGTTTGCTATCTTGGATGCAATGTTCTTAAATGCAATAGAAGTCCCAGATATTCTCTTGAAGCGAACTCCATTGAGTGACAATCGTGGCAGTTTGCAGACTTCCATCTCCCACTGAACAAGGCTGTCTTGTCGTGCATCACCGTGGACACAGAAGAGCAAAAACCTCTCTTTTTGTTCGTAATCACAGTTATTAGCATCTAACACTTTCCGAATCTCTCTCATCATATCATTCGGGTCCATAGAACTCGTGGTCTTCATACTCCATGTGAACCGCAAGGAGCGTGGCTTCGAATCTTTGCTATCCTCCTTCTCTCTGTCTTTAGGCTCCCCAGAAACACTCCTGGAACAAGTGACATACAACAAAGTCAAAACCAAAGCAGTGTAGCCAAGAGAGAGAAGAGAAATACAGTTCTTGAACAGGGGTTTCTAAACTGCCATTGAGATGCCACGAGCCACGGGCAAGCTAATTCAGGGAGTTGGAGGGACACTGCTGGAACAGTCCTGCCCCACGTGCTGCACTCCTGTGCTCAGCACAGCACCGTGCCACAGTAGTGGCACACGGCAAAGCAAGTTTGGAAACCCCTGCTCTACAATGTTCTGATGACAACATGTGCAATGGTAACTGCAGCAGACACACGTTACTCCATACTGCTCCAAAGAAAGTGGAATCTATGTAAAAGCATGACTGAAGTTCTGCTGATTTCATGATCTGGAGCATGCCATACACCAACAAAACTGAAGTTGAGGGACACAATCCTGAAGCGGAAATCATACTGTAAAAGCAGCAGAGGAAGAAATCCCACCCTGCAATTCACAAGTCTTTAGTTAATTCCCTCCCCTCTTTTCTGCTTCCCCCCGTTTTGTATGTGTTTAGATTTTTGACCTCTCTCTGTGTCAAAAGACCTTATAATAATGTGTTTTATTTTAACTGATGAGGCAGAATTTTGGACTGTAATTTGGTTGTAAACAGCCTGTTGGTCACCATTGAGTACATGGCCAGCAGCTTTTACACGTAAGAAACAGTGACATGTATTTTACAAATACAGACACAGTATTTTATTTGATAAAGGACAAAATTGCAAGGGAGCAATTCCAATTAATGCTTTAGTCTTAGTCTGATGCTTCCTTATCAAATAGATTACTTGTTCCATTGCAGAAAACATTTTGAGAACCAGCACTAATTATTTTAAAGTAATTCCACAGTCAGCTCTATCTGTTCGTGCCCCAGGTACTCCTGATGCTGATGCCTCCCCATCCATCACTGGGAAAAGGTGCTGCTCTCATTTTGAGTCTATAAACTGTCATTATTCAGAGAGGAGTCAAAACAAGCACTTTTAATTTAACTTTGTGTGACCTCCAGAGAACCACATTGATATCAAAGGATAAAGCAGGGATAAGATCTCAAATGACTTTTTTAGTCCAAACAGACACTGTAGGATGACAAAAAGCAGAGGAAGCTAGAGAATGAAAGCAAGAGCCGAAAGCAACTTTACACTTCATTTGAACACTCAGTTTCTTTTCCCTTTCCACATCCAAGAATTTGACAGCTAATAGACTGAATTGAAAAGGGCTAACTTAGATAAATGCATTGTGTGTTATATACAGTGTATCGTGTTAAGAATGTGCTGTTTATTTTTTTTTAAATAGAGGCTTTCTATTTTGAAAGCTAAATCAATACTTTCTGTGAGTGACCAGTTTAGAATGAATGCAAACTACAATGCCTGTTCATTAGAGAGCAGAAAAATAAAGAGGTATGCGCTGTGCTTAAGCACACCAAAAACGCAGAGCCAAATGCTGAAACATGGCAAAAGAGCAGATATACTGGAAAATGAGCACATGAAGGAATGTTTTATTGCTAACAAAGCATCTAAAGATTTGTGTACAGTGGTTGCCACAGAAATCCAATATTTGGCGGTCACCACCCCGTTTGTCTGAATGTCACTTGCTTTATTTCTCAGAGCAAGTGACATTCATTTCTCAGGGACTATAAGGTGTTTACTTATGGCAAGCAGCAGCTTTAGTAATGAGCACGGTATGTAACTATAGTAAAAATTTAATAGATACATATATACACACAGACACACGAAGTATTTACACTGTCCACTGAAACCAAAAGTAAACACCATTAAATATTGGCAAGTCAAAACATGATTTTAAGTGCCTAAAGGATTGGTTAACTCTTACAGGGGGCTTTATTATTCAAAAATACACTTACATAAGGTTTTATATTAAATACTTCGCAAGAAAGCAGAAATGAGGGATATAAAGGACCTCACCAAGACCCCCTCCCCCCAAATAGAAAACATTTTTGAAATACAGAATACTTAAGCACTATTCTCTTTTACATCCTGATTAAAAGGCTTTAAGAAATCATTTGATTCAAAAGACCTAGGAGCGAAGTATTAATAGTGACTCCTCACCTTGAGGTGTCAGTTCTGCCACTGGCTTCGCCTTCACTTGGATCCCTCAAAACAAAGTTAAGGTTGAGATTCAATGATAAAGGTGAAAAATAAAAGTTAAGAAAACCTACACCTAGAACAATGTTAAATAGCTACTGACGAAAAAAAATCAGTATAATAATGTCAAGCCTAATACTGTTTAATAGTATTTTTTCACAGCTGTAATTTTAGTTTCCCTTTATGATACCTTAGCTTTCTTCAGCTCTGACATGTAATTGTTGTATTTTTTCCCCAATTGATGGCAAAATTAACATGTTGTTCTGAACCTACTGCAGACAGAGCAACGGCCACGTGTAATTCCAGCAAGCACAGAGGAGCAATTGGTCAAGGTGGTCCAGGGGGGCTCCACTCTGCACCCTTGTGGGTCAGGCCTTTGTACCTCAGTCCTGAAAGCACTTTGACACAAGCCCATGCTTAAGCACACTCAAGTGATTAGTAATAAGATGTGCCTAAGAGTTTGTGAGACCAAATGTTTGAAGCCCAGTTCAGGAAGGTTACTTCAACATCTGCTTAACTTTAGGCAAATCAGCTGTTACACTGACTCCAGTGAGATGACCAGAGAGCTCAAGATTAAATATATCTTGTTGCATTAGAGCTGTGCTTTGCAAGGGACTGTTTTATATTATGTCTTTTTAGTATGAAGCAACTTGAAATATATCCCCAAACTGTGTAAGCCACCTAGGTATGTTCCTAGTGCTGCTGTACCAACATTTTAGCACCCAATTAAAATTACCTGATTAATGTAATACCTTCAAAACACAAATACTTTAGTAACTAATACCAGGGAAGTATCACTTGACATAAACCATTGATTCAAAATACTTCAATTTCTTATTCACTAAGCATTCTCATTATGTATTTATTTTATATACTTACCAGAAAAGGCATTTACCCTTGTCAAAAGTTAGTAAAAAAAGTCTTTCATGACACTTTCTAGTCAAAGTATGCTTTAAACCATTATTTCCTGAACAGCACAGAAGTTAAAAGTTATGTGATCCAACTCAAAGAACAGCAAAAAAATAACCCCCTAGACCTCCACCCATGTAATCCCAGCCATTAGGTCTCAAATAACCCAAATTAAAAAAAAAACACAACAAAACACCCCACCATCACCAGAAACAAAACACACACACACCCTACAGGACTATGACAAAATATACTTTTAACAGTATAAAACATACTAGGACATTGTATAGAACCTTCTATAATAAAGATAAATTAAAAATACATCAATTTCAGATACATTAATTCTAAACATATAGTCCAAAATATTATTTTAATATTGCAGTTTAACACAGTGAAAATATTATTTCTTTGATCTAACTCTTAAAAAATCCAATATACCATTCCTCACAAATAACAAGGAGCTATTACACAAAAAAGCAGCCTGTGCTCTTGAAATTGATTAGTTACGTAACAGGAAATACCTTTCTTCCCATTTAGAAATCTACACTGACAACAGTTGACTAACTTTGCTGTAATATTTATTTTCCTCTTTAAAATCAGAGAACAATTCTCTCCTTGCAACTATGTAAGTACTGGAGATACCAGTAACAGAGAATCATAGTCCTGTATGTTCAGGTTTCTGGAAAAAGAAAATAATTCAGATACTTTTTTCTTTTTAGGTCTTCATAGGAGGTATTACTTAGGCACACACTGATGCACTATCAGCTCACCAGGTGAAATCAATTTGTGAGGAACATCACTGCATTTCCAGCTTTCTCTCTTCTCCTTCCTTTTAGTACCACCTTATGCAACTCATGATATTTTACCTACAAATTTGCAACTACTAGCTTAACCTAGCTTTGAATTGATCTTTTTTTCCCTACACACAAGTGACAGGATTCAGGGCATAACAGGATGATTCTGCAAGGGAAAGAGAAATTTCCAGTATATAACTGTGTTGTAAAGCTGAGAATAATGCAGTATGGACACTGAATATCCATAAACAAGCTTGAGAATTAATAGATAAATCACTGGTAGAAAGAGGCAAACTGAAAAATTAACTCCCCTTTTCAGAAAGCTCTTGTGACTGTCAAGACAACAGCCACTTGATATTAAACAGAGTATTTGAAAATCTTTCTCAGCACCTCTCCTCACAGTATTATTACTGATAGCATCATCACAAGAATGAATGCAGATCCAAGCTGTGTGGGTTTACTTCCTTCAGAAACCTGAACTTACATTTGAAGAACTTGCTGACATAAAAAACCAGGCTGTATGATACTGAAATACTATTATTTCCACACTTCCAGACTTCTGCCTGCTTCTAACTTCTCATTTATTCACAGATTTTTAGAATTACCTGAAATAACTTGTGAATACCTATTCCATTTAAGCACAGCAATGAAATGATTCTAAATATAGCCCCTGCAACAAACTGCATCCAATTAAAAAAGTAAAATATTGTTAACATTAAATAATGACTCATTTTGAAGTCACAGGTGTCAGTATTTACATTAATTTGATTTTAATTTAATTGTACCACAGCTGTGAAACAGGAGCAAAAGCCCCTTTTGAGCAGCATTCTCTTGCTCCTATAAGATAAAGAAGCAGAATAGCTGGTCAAACAATGGTTACAGTATGTACAGAGAAGTGAAACAAGGCAGATGCGGGAAGGAACACACAAACCAAGCAGCACTCTAACTAAATTTATATTCACTTCAGAGTTACACTGGAAGTTGTCAAAGACTCTGCAATTAAAGCCCTAATTATAGGCTGGGCTTTTATATTTTTTTTTCCTCTCTTAAAACTCGAGGTACCAACCTGCGAACAAACTTGGAGGTGATCTTGCTGATGATGCCAGTGGACGTCCCTCTCCTAGCGTGTGCGAACGCCCCGGTCTCGTGGGAGGGCGAGGCGGGCGGGCCGTTGTAGGTGGCGTTGCGCCGCTCCCGCAGCTGCTCCCCGTGGAACGTGCTGCGGCTGGAGCTGCCCCGGGGAAAGCGGGTCCGGTCTGGAGTGGTAGTGCTAATGCTATGAGCAGATGGGGAGGCAGCAGGCACTCTTTGAGTTGCACTGCTGGGAAAACAGAAGCATAAATAACGAGAAAGACTAGGATAAAAGCCCTCCTACAGGACAACTGTTTCTCAAAGACAGGAAAGAAACCTTGCTCTTGATTATTTTTAAAAACTGAATGTGCTACTGATTTGCTTTTATGATTCATACTCAGTTTGATTTCACAATGAAAATATCTCTTGATTATTTCTATCTCAAGAATTAGAGCTTTTTAAAAAAGTATACACAGATAATAGGACAAAGGAAAAAAGTAGAAAAGTGTAGTGGGATCTGAAATGTTCCCAGTTCTCTTCTGGAAAAGTGTGTTCATTAACACCCTTAACACAAGCACTCCCAAAAAACTTAATGGATATTTCTTCAGTCATAACCTGACAGAAATAAGTGTATAAAAGCTATTCAGGCAGTTAATAGTAAGAACAACTATACTGTGGTGCTTTTAAATGTCAGTAAGTTTAGCAACCTACAAATCAGAGAGGTTAACATTCCAGTATTTAATTTCAGTTTATGGTGGCCTGCATTGTATGGTCCCATCTTAAGTAGTCAAATTTTTAACTACTTAAGTTTTCCAGAAGTTTCCAGAGGGAGGCAGTCAAGGAACTTTTTTAACTGTATGCAAACGTGTGCCATGAACAAAACCAGGCTTAAATCATCTGTAATACCCACAATACTTGAGCAAGTATAAAACCACAACACAACGTGGCAGTTTTGACTGGATTACAAACACTTTGAGGTTTATCATGAATTGAACAAGAGCATTTCTGAAGCGCACAGCAATGAAGAATTGCCCATCAATCTGTTACCTTGGTCGGTAAGCTTCAGTACCATCTTTGATGGTTGGCAGTGTGACTTTGATAGGGTGACCAGAGGCAGACATAGACTTTTGATGCCGAGGGCGCGTGGAGACAGAGGCCACTGCAGAGCCTGCGGAGGATGTGCTGCTTGCAGACATTTCCGTCAGGCTTTTGCCACGGCAGCAAGGAAGCAGGGATTGGACAAATAACAAGGGAAA
This sequence comes from Platysteira castanea, assembly GCA_013397175.1. Taxonomy (NCBI): domain Eukaryota; kingdom Metazoa; phylum Chordata; class Aves; order Passeriformes; genus Platysteira; species Platysteira castanea. The sequence continues at coordinate 230,717 of VYXC01003454.1, forward strand.
AGAAAGGTTAGTGCAAAACCCCTTAAAAAAGAGAAAATAGCTCATTTTTTCTTTTAGAACTCAGCAGTGCTGCTTAATTAAACAGAGGACTGAGTGACCAGGCTGCCTTAATCAGCTAAACTAAAGAATACAGAATTTTGAGAAAATTATGTTCATCCATAAATGAATTCTCCATATATACTAAGTTAGGACTTCTTATTCCTCCCAAGATTAAAGTTTACACACACATTATTCAAAGTAATGAAGAAAGACTACAATGAATACAAGGACATAATAAAAAATACTGAAAAAGAAATTCACAAAGACTTAAATAGATGGATTAAATAGACTCTCCTTTCGTGAATATCTTTATTTACAGTTAAAATAAACATCTAAAAACATTTGGAACTGCTGTCACACTATCACTTGAAAGTGACTGGTTTTTAAAGGACCAATTTGTCCTTCTCCTCTGGACTATCCCAGACCCTGCTGGGCTGAGTCAACCCTTTCAGTAACTACAGTTCCTTTTACCAGAACTTTTATTTCTCCTTCCTTAAGCAGCAAGAAAGATGAAAGTAGTGGCAAAACTATTGTGCCATTAATTTTTAAAACAAAACTCTAATGAATTAAGGCAAAATACAGCTTTGCCTCTACAAGCCTAAGTGAAATCGCATTAATAATATATTAGCAACTGGAGTCCCACAGCCAAATAATATCTGTAGCAAAGAGGTAAAGATTTCAGATGAATAATTCGGTGACATAGACGTTCAGCTGTGCCAAATCCAAATTCAACTGCAACACAACATCTTGTAGGAAAGGCAAATAATAAAACTCAAAAGAAAATTCTCATTTTTCAGAATATGCTCAAAGAACTGAGCACGATATTCATTGCACTCATGAAAGGAACAGGGATTAAGAATCTTTCTGTACTATAGAAAAACAATTGAACTGCAAAATGAAAAACTTTGGGAAAAATCCATTCTCTCTGTTTTAAGTATTAAAACTCTTAAAAGAAAACTATCTGTCAGATTAGAAAAAATATTGTCATATATATTATAAGCCTCTATTTAAAAACATCTGTTATCTTCTTTCTTTTCAAAAAAGGATTGTTACTACCTTGTTCGAATATTTGAAACTGTACATAAAAATATGGGAAACCACTTTTGAAAGCACCCATTCAATAACATGAAATTAAAGTGCTTTGAGAAAGTACATTAAAAAGCAAAAATCTAATTTTAAGTGTTTAATTAAATAGTTGTACTTCACACGTTCCACAGCTCATCATTTTGTTGTAGAAGAACAACCCTATACTTCTCTTATTTCCAAAATGGTGTGCATCATTAAAAAATTCAAACACTGTGACAGAAAACAAAAGAAAACTAGTTTACTAGATTATGCTATTTTGTGCTATGAATTTTTTTGTTCATTTTACAGTAACTGTTGTATTTGAATAGCTTAAAAAGCACCAGAGTAAGACCTGTTATTTGCATCTAAAAAAAAAAAATTGGATTTTTATTACTCTCCAATAAAGCCAGTAATTTATTTTTCAGTCAAGTACAGGGGTTAAGTAGCACCAGGAATGAACAAAAGATCTTTTAAAAGACAAGTATGCAAGTAGCATTGTGTTTAACACTGCCAGTTTAACAAAACATAAACTGAGCTTGTCATCCCACAAATAGACACTATGAAAATATTATTTAGGCCAAAAACTTGTATTGAAAACAACTGACAAATTTTAACCATCTTAGCTTTTTGAGTGATTAGGGGGGAAATGAAAAAGGATCAGGCTACACTGTCAGAATAATCGATCTGAAGCTCTCCACAGCATAACTGCCTACTTAGCAATTAGTTGTTAGCACAGTTACTTCATCCTGTGTTGGAAGCCAACCCTCAGTAATCAATAGGATTCCATAAATGGAAACAAAGGCTGACTGACACATTTAGCTTAAAAATTTACCACAAAGCAGCAGCAGTGGAAGATGAAAACATACACTTGGACTTTACGTATTTCACACTGTGATTCATAATGGTATTGATTAATTGCATAACCTGCTTCTTCTGTGCCCCAGTTCTTGTACCCAAACTAATAAACAAGGGAAGCTGGACAATACCTGTTGTCCTTCCCATTCTGTATTGCAGAATAGCGATCTGAAGAACGTTCACAAACATAAGTGTTCCTCCTTGTCATTCCACTACCAGAAAACACATTATTCTAGAAGGAAATCAAGACTAAAGTTAAATTAAATACTTTGTTCTACTGTGTATCATGTTGTACAAAAATCTAAGCACTGGAAGAAGCAAATCAAAACAGCATTTCAGCCACTTATGTGTATTGTTAATGCTTTCAAATGTACTAAGCCAATCTGTCAACACAAATCATGTATATAATTAGCTGTTTTTTCCAATAGCTCATTCACCATCTCATCACTGCACCACTGAGAATACACTGAGAGAACACAAGGAAGTTTAATTTTGCTGACACACGCTTTACTAAGTATCACTACGTAATCCCCACATACTGTGTTCCTGTATTATTTGTCCCTGGGATCAAACAAACTGGGATCCCAGAGAACACACCTGTGGCTGGCTGAAAGGCTTTCCTGCACACCATGATTTTCCAATAAGTGTTCCAGTTTGTTGGCCCTGTCAAAAGAGCTTTCAAGAGGAAAATGGAAATACTATCACTCTGTCAGTCAACGAAGAAACCGTGATGCAGATAACATGAAAAATACGTCTTCTAGCAACAAATACTGATGGCATTTCTTTCTGTTACTAATTACTGTTTGTATACACTTCGTAAAATAAGCACACACATTCTTTTCATCCCTACCACGCACAGGTCAGCTGCTGAAGGCTTAGCTTTAGTACCTGACATATGATTCTCACTTTTTAATACAGTAGATACTGAATTTGGGGTGGGGGAGGTTTCACCATGCTAACATTACATTCTGATGCCTGCTGGCAAAAGATTTCAAATATCCTAGACTCAAGTACCGTAGGACATCATAAACTCTGCAATATTTACTGTGTTTAGGTCTCCCTCATCTACAGTTTTTCAGTATTAATATGACCCCACAGAGATCACTTAATGAACTGTTTTAAGGCCAAAATGTAAGGAAGATTAACAACTGCAGTAACTGTTTCTAAAATTAAATTCTCCTGAGCTACACAAATATGACTGAAGGTGATAAATACGTTTTTAAGAAATTCTGCCTTTCCTAACATCATGTTACCCCTCAAAAGCTACACAAAAATATTTTTAAATTATCCACATTAAATTAGCTTTTTTTGATTTTAAATGTTTGAGTTTTAAACAAAAATACTTGCTATCTGTGTAAGCTGCTCAGCCTTGAACTACAATTGTAGTATCAGACACCAATATTCCCTAATCACGCCCATCACAAAGCCTTTCAAAGTCCCAAAAATAGTAACAGAGCTAAAAATGCACAAATATTGAAGTTGCCATTAGCAAGTAAATCAATTTCTCATTCTTCATAGCAAAGATACTCCATTTAATTGGTTCTCACAAAGCAGAGAAATGTTTGTGACATATCAGCTTGTACCACACATGACTCTAATCAGCTTTAGGGCAATATAGTTTGGGGAAAGCTCAGATACGAAATCTAATCTTAGAAGACTCAAAGTTCCTGCATGCAATCCACATAATTTCAAAGACTCTTTGCGGGGGGTGGGGAGACAACAACCCTATTTAAAATTTTAAAAAAAATTTTAAAGCATGTGCAGATATATTGCAGACACAGCCTACAGAACATTAGGAGTTAAATGAACTTCAGCACTTATTTTGCTTTCATAAAATTCTCGTGGAAACGCACATCATCTTTCCAGAATATCCAAAATGGGAGTAGATAGAATCACAAAGGACAATGAGAACTCCTGCTGCCAATCTACTGTACTAAAAGATGGCAAGAATTTTTGTATTTAATAGACTATGTCTCCTAAATAGCAAAAAATATACTTGAATCTTAAATCATGATTCATGCAGACTTTTTTCTCCCCACATGAACTCTTGCTCCTAAGTAGCTGTTTAAATAACTTGCAGTATTTTTTCACTGTGAATCCTAAACACCAAAACAACTGCACAGAAATTACCACAAGGCAAAGTAGATGCTTTGGCATTAGAAGAGACAGACTCTCCTATTTGGAACAAAGGTGTTTGAGGCAGTAATGTGATCGCAGTTTACGGAACTGTGAATATCATAACAGAAGCTTAAAGAAACTATTAATTTGCTAGTTCAGTTTCTTAATACAACAGCCAGATTGTAAATCATATCAGCAGGCACAGCCACCAGGGAACAAGTGGGTTGTTCCCCCTCATCTCTGTCCATTTCTGAAGTCCAAAATGAAGTGGTTTCAGACAACCAAACAGCCAAATTTACAGAGAACGTTCATGAGAGATATTATGTAGGAATAATCAGATGAAATCTCTGATTCAGAAGTCCCTTGACTTCCTTGTAGATAGACAAGCATTAGAAACCAGAAAAAGAGCACTCCATATTGGCTCTATTCTTATGTTCTTTCCTTAAATATCCAGTATTTTTCTTGACAGAAACTGAAGTTTGCCCAAGTGCAGACATTCTCATGTTTCCTGTTATGTTACTGTTAGAAAAAGTAAAGTTGTGGGGGTAAAGGAAAGGTTTATTTTAAAAGGCATCCACTGTAGCCTATTTCTGTCTGCCAGTAAAAGTTACCAGAAATAGACTTAGTGGCTTATTCAGTACCCATTATGTCTATAGTAACCTTGTGCTGCACATTTTGTTTAAATAGGCAAAAATAAATATAACAAGCCAGAAGCACACCCAACTCACACTGGTAACTGCACTTGACTTCTTTCTCTCTGGACCCACAAGTGGACTTGCAGCCATCTCTCCTTTGGATCCCACTGTAGTGCTGCCAAGTTTGCGTGAGACATCCTTGTCCCAGTCTTCTTTCTGTTCGCTTTCCACACTGTTTGCCTGAGACCTTTTTGTGTATGACACAGCAGGAGGAATCGAGGGGCCAACTGCCAAATAAAAATAGAATTAATAAATATCTAAAAATAATCACAGCATTTTTCTTGGCCAAAGTAGTCTAAATATAATTCCCCGAGTCCAAAAAAAGCATTTGAACAACTCTGACGGCAAACTCCGCACACAGACCAACCTACTAAATTGAGCTGTGACAGCCTGTGTTCTTTTTACCCACTCTCTCCTCACTACCAATTTGCAGCTCAGAGTTACTTCCCATTTCACATCAATATGTAAAACCTAGAAGAGCATTTTAATTCTCATTTTAAATCCATGCCATTTGTACCATATTATGAAAAAAGGAATTAAATTATATTTTTCGAATTTTTTTTTAGTACTTTTTGCTGTTCACCTTTTCCTCTGAATAGTATAAAAGATTATTTTCCCCTGAAAATCCTAGGACTACTTTGTTTACAAGCATGTTTATACTTGGAAAGTATCACAATTCTTTTCCCCTCATCATTCTTTGAAGTGTTTTGGGAAAACTCCTCCATCAGTAGACTTCTACATTCCTTTGAAATAAAATCACATCAGCTAACAATTTTCATATTGGTTAGCTTTTTTTGGAAAAAAAACCCCAGAAAACAGTCATGTAAATTAGGCAGAGAAAAGGGTCAAACATTTTAGAAATATTTATAGCAATTTGACAGCTGAAGAAAAAATATCATCTTTCATTTAATGTAATAAATATGTATTCTTTTTTGATTTAAGCACTTTCACGTGAAAATGCTTCCTGAATACTTGGTAAAATTGTTGTCTCTCGGAAGCAAATAATTTGGCCCCACAGCCAAATGTAATGATAAAATAATTGGTTTGCTGCCCTTGGGGTTATCCAGAGCAATAGCTGACATGAGTTCCTAATCAGAAAACACCTCAGTGTCTCACTTAGAGAGTCAACCAAGTAACAAGTCCAAAAATTAACTCTGAGGTGCATGGATCCAGATTTACCATGGAAGCGTTCATACACACCACAGCCAGCAGGATGAGTTACACAGCAAATGCACAGAGTGGGGGCCCTGCCAGGTTCACAAAGCACTGCCCATTCCCACTAAGCTGTGTCTGTAAGTTTACTTGTTGGAATATCATCCCCACCGTGATCGCTGAACCGCCGCTGTTTCTGGTTGGTGGAGATGCTCCGCTGGACCTTCAGGTGAGCGGGGGACTGCACCGAGCTGTTGTTGAGGTCGCTGCTGGGACGAGACCTTTGACTCAAGTTGCTGCTGGACAAGGAATCACCTGCTTCAAACTACAAGAAAAACAGGTTTTCAAAGCATAAATGAAATTCAACACTACTGGTACTTTTATGGCATTATAAACAAGAAGTTCCAATCAAAGGCTTTTTCTTAGTTTAAAATTGTATCAAGAGTTGAATATTCTTCAAGATTAATTTTATCACTTCATCTGTGTTTAATGTGCTTTAAAAACACATAGCAAAAGCTAAGTAGTTAATGAAGGCTCAAAATAAAATTAGAAGAATCTTGACAGAAAAAAAAACTATGCTATTTTAAAACCTAAGCAACAGCATGGCTTTCCCTGCCTTTCTTTTCTTTTAAAGCCTGAGAGCATTCATAGCTCCAGAACAATTTTAAAATGCATTGGACTGAGTCAGAAGGACTAAAAAAGCAAGTACTGACTAAAGGATTCTTTATGGCTTTCAAAACATCTTTATAAGGTCTGTAACTCAGCCACTGATTTGTTCATATCTAAGAAGCGTAAGTTTTATGTAAGAGCAGAGCAAAAGACAAATATCCTCTTCCAAGCAATTTGAGCCAAAATAATTTCAGACAGATTCCCTCCATGCTCTGCCATCACAAGTGAATTCTGGCTCAGAGATGTGAGAAAAAGCACTCAAGGATGCACATATCAGATCTACACTTTCTTGGAATTGAAGGAAGGCCAACGAAGCAGCAGGAAAAAATTCTTTCAAAAAGAAAGCCTTGTTCTCTTCTTGAAAAATCCATGTGGTCCCAAAAGATCCTTCTAGTTCCAAAACAATCACAAGACTTTCTGCCACAAATGTATTAATGACTACAATGCAATGACTTATTAAATAATTAAATACACTACAAAACAGTATATAAGTGAGAAAGGATAAGCACATTTCTGAGAAATGAAGGATGTCACATCTGAGTAGCTAGAAAAATAATTGCTATTAACTAGTTCAGATTTTAACTGAAAACACACATGACAGCAAGAAGACTCAGTAATTAGAAGTCATGGCACTTCAGACTAATAGCCAGCTTTTTAAAAAAACAATTCAACATATTTACAAGGAAACATGAACATACTTAAGATTAATTTATTTCTTCATATGGAAACTAACAAGATATCCAAGAAGATATGAAAAGGGAAACACATTAATAAGTTATCGATCACAATTTTAAAAAAAGTTAGAAAATAATTAATAAAAACATTATTCAACCCAGCAACATATAAAGGCCAAAACAGAACATGTAAACAGCACTTACTTCAGGTGGTTTTCTACCTAGAAGCAGGTAAGTAGCCATGACTTCATCATACTTTTGGTTTACTAAAGATTCATGGATTTCTTCTCTTGAAAAGCCCATTGTGACCATAATGTCTGAAAGTAAAAAGAGACAGATACACCAGCAGAATAAGTGTTTTGGTTTACTGACAACTTAAGAACAGTGAAAATAGAAAAACAGCTTTATAATTTACAAGCAACTAAGATTCAACTCAACCCACTGAGGTTTCTTTGCTGTGCAAAAATAAAAAATGCTATGAACTCCTCTCTTTGTTATTTTCAATCTTGAAAACTCCCAACTATATTATACAACTCTTAACTTATTTATACAGCATCCAATGTTATTCAACAAACAAAGCACTGGCAAATAGAAACTACGAATAGCTACTGTCCCAAAACAGTAACTGGCTCTAACCACAGCAGGCAAGAGGTGTTGCCCTCATAACAAAATCTGTCTCCTTCAGTCTGTTAAATTCTGTAGTCTTATTTGTCTTTTGCTGTGCTTGTAGATTGATGTCAGCCCAGTGAAGTCACAACAGTAGTTATAAGGAGGCCATTGTAATGGAATTTCTCATTTAAATAAAAAGATTGTATTTCACTTGTATGGTAAGATTGTAGGTCAAATTCCATAGGAGTTTAGTATGGCTTACAAGATAGAATTGCCTGTGTACATCAGATGCAACACCTTTCTGAAAGTCTTACCTATTCTTTTGGTGTCATTGAAATCTGGTTCAGGCTCAGTATATGGCTTTAGTTCTTCTTCTTCATGGCCAACATTCATCCACCGATCCTTCATGATTTGCTAAGAAAAGAAAAGAGCTTTAGGACAACATGCCATTTACCATACCCCATTACATTTGTGCTAGCTTGTCTGCTGAAAAACAATTTGAAGTTCATAATAATCTGAATGCTGCTCTTTCCCTCATACCTTTTCTCCTCACATCTTATTCTTTTATCTTTTGCATCCTTTTGTTTCCATAAGTCCATTTGTCCTATTTACCCTTCCCAATACAATCCCCCTGCTCAAAATACCAGAAAAACTACTGAAAGTCTTGCATTTTGTACCCTTCACTTCCACTGTCTCCTCATCTCATTTTGCCCAATGACCAACACTCACGCCCTACTCTTGGTTAACATCCTAAGATGGTACTGCAACACTAACTCTATCACAATAAAGAGTTCCTTCAAATAAGAGCAAAGGAAGTGTTTAGAAACTAAAGAATATTTCAGGAATATGCTGATGCTTCCTTCAGTCATTAGTTTCAAGATCATGATGCCAACTGGTCATTTTTTCCTATGGATCTTCTCACTGCACTTGACCTAAATATGTTCACAGTTTGGCTGGAGGGAGAAATGCCTCTTAACTCTCCCTATGCCATGAAGTTATTTACTTCAAAAATTTCTCTGGCCTTCTTTGGAAACTTTCCTTCTGGTGTGGCCTGGATCTTTTTATAGGCCTTCAAGACTGACTATCTGGAATCCCTTACCATCACAATTTCTCCTTAAGGGCATATTCATCTTTAAACAGCTAAAATCATTTTCCCTCCTACAGCAACAGGCACACATGTCTCTTCAGGGACAGACGCTAATACTGCTCACTACATGGACACAAGAATGAAACAAGTGCCAGCAAATCGTTTCCCACAGGCTTCAAATATGCCTTGCAAACACCAAATTAAGTTATTTCTCACAAAGAGCCAAAGACTCAATTTTCCACTGATATTACCAAATTCTTTGTATGTAGTGCTGCTGCCAAATTACAGACTCCAATAGCTGTACCCTTATAAGAACAATACAGAACTTTGTGCTAATTAACATTTTGCTGACAATAACACTTAAGGATTTCATCTATCATGGAATTGATTTTTTGGCTTTTGAGGGGGATTAAGAGGGAGGGATTGTGAACACATACTGCTATACTATATTTCTGACACAGAGCACAAGCCTACTTGAAAACAGACTTGGATTATGTATTTGTAGCCTTGCAGGAACATGAGAGACTCCCCAGAGACTACTATGCAGTCTCTGCAATTGCAGTTTTTTAAAGATACTGTTAAATAAATCGGAAGTTTAAGCACAGTTAAGTGGATGCCAGAAATCACTGCTCAAATTCTACCTCCCTTTCTCAACCATTCTTGAATTAACAGGCAAACCTGAAAATTCCCACTTACAGTTTTTCATGTCTCTTCAGTAGGTGGATCTAGAGTTCAATGTAATCCGCTGTTTTCATCTGTTAAGTATCTACATTTTTGCTAGCTTCTGTTGTTTAAATACATGATCTCAGAGGCACACTGAGTTATTGTACAACTCTTAAACAGGCTCTTACAATCAAGCATTTTGAAGCAACACAAACAATCCAATTCCAGGATCAATACTACATTTGTGTAAGTTCTGCCGGGCATTCAGTCAGCTGATTAAAGAGCAGCAGCCTTGGTCAGAATATTTAGAAATCTGACCCAAACTGTACTTCTTAAACATCAATCCAAACTAAATTTCAACCAACTAGATATTATTGATGAGTTTTCCCTCAGTTTTCAGGAAAGCTATCTAATAAAAATCTGGTCTGGCTCAAGTCCGGTCTGTGTCAAAATTATTTTGCTTTATTACACTCTGTAAGCATAGATCTGCTCTGCAGGAATTTCACAGCAACACTATGCAAAAGAATTAAAGACTGGAGGAGAGGGAACGAAGAATTTGTTGAAATCCTGATAGTTAAGAGAACCATGTATTTTCTGACAGTACATTTTTCCCATCTCTTCCTGGGAATATTTACTGGTTTATAACAACATTCTCTTGCTTCCAAAATGTTTCTTCTCAGCTGCAACAATGAAAAAGTCTAGAGGAACCTTTTTAGTAAAGATTTGCCTGGTCCTTACCAGAGGCCAAATGCTAAGTCTAACCCATAGGGTGCTGATTCTGTGTGGATCTCAGCTTTGATGCTGAGGTCCCTGACAAACAGCCTTTTGGATGGTCTGCCAAAAAAATGCATGGGAACTGAGAAGGTGTATGGCTGGGACTGAGCAAATAATCAAAAGGTAAATCACAAAAAAGTCCTCCGCATGTAAGATGACGATCTTCCCACTTTTAGAAGCTTCCAATGAATTTATACTTTCATTTTAAACGTGTATTTTCAGAAGTGTTCAGACAAATTTCTTTCCAAACCACATATCACACTTTCTAATTCAACAAATGTGATTTCAGGAGTATTCCTTTTAAAAAAAAGGTTGTGATGTCTGTCTCTCTCCCCCTCAGGTTAGCATACTGACCAATGTCTATTACCAGTATTTTGGAACTGGCTCAAGACCCTTGGTCACACATAACATTTACTCGCTCTCTTCCACACAATCTGACAACCTTGTCCTTTCAGCAAGGCTGTTATCCAACACCTCTCTCCAGGGACAGGAAGGAATTTTAGAAGAAATGGATAACACTACAACATCTAGAATGAAAGTGAAATTAGATTTGAAGAGAAACTGCTGAAAATCCAGAGGAAAATTCAATAAAAGAAAAAACTATTTCCCTAAAACCTAAACATGACACAGGTAAACAGTGTTCTGTGAAGTGACTACACTCTTATCATTATGTCCTTTAGACAGTAATCAGAGTATAACGAGCACATATCAGTAAACTAGAAGCCATCATTCACTATTCTCTTCAGCACAGACTTTATTCAACTTAAAACTATTTGTAAAAAGTCATAAACCAGCATCAGCTTGGAATGAGTTGCAGACAGAGCTCAGTGAGTGCATGCTTCTTTGCACAGGTAGCATCCATGCCAGGAAGCATAAGTCATGCCACTACAAATAAAAAGCTGCTTAAATGGGATTTATTCTCTGGAACACTATCCACTGCTGCACAAATATGTGTAGAAAGATGAAACAAAAGTCACTAGTGATTAACTCATGCAAACACTATTTTAAAAGTATTCTATTTATCTTCTGCTCTACTTTCATCTCTATGGTAAGTAGATGTTACTTTAAAAAATCCCTCCCTGTTACAGAATTCACAAAATAGAACCAAGCAGCTTTCAGAGTGAACTCTACACCAATTATTTGTTAAATATCAGCTATGCAGCAAGTACAATCCAACACATCAATCTTGAACAAAACAGCCCCTTAAAAAACACTGAACCTTTTAGACACCTTACAAGTTATGCACAGCTATTCTCTGCATTCTATGAAAAGAAAACCTAATTTACTAACAACAACAAAAATCGTAACTCATTAGAAATCCTCAAAACAGATTTTACTTGAGGAACACAGCAGGTATTATTAGATATATAAATTTTCCAGCTACTCAGAAACAAAATTACCAGAAGAGGGAGAAGAAAGGATTGAAGAGAAATAACCAGCCATTATTAGTTTACCATTCACAGAGTTCTTAGTGTTTAGATATATTATGGCACTAAAGCAAACAAAAAAACTCCACATAGTTTTCCACCAGTAACTCTTCTTGTACCCATCCTTTTTAAGAAGTTATGAAAATGGTACGTTAAAAAAGCTTATGGTACTGCCTGGTGCTGGTCTTGCTTTTCTGAAAAACTCCAGGAATATATTTACAACCTTGTCCTGCTTCCACAGATTTTGAACTAGCTCCATTATCTGACTGAAACAAGGGGGAACAGTTTGCACTTTGAAATACTCTTAATTTAGTCGTTAGTCAGCTGCAATTAAGGTTAGATTTTCATTGATTAACACTTTCTATTTTCAAGCTGCACTGTTTCTGGGACATTTCCTCCTTTTTTTTTTAATACGACTTTTGGGCCCTTAAAACAGGAAGAAAGTATCTATCCTGAAAAATTAAGATTTCTCAAGCAATTGTTGTATTTTATTCTTTCTTAATCTGAACCCCCTTGTTTCCAAAATGAAATTACTTACTTCCAAGCTGCCTCGTTTTATTGGATTCAGTACTAGTAGCTTCTTCAGTAGATTTTCACAGTCTGTGGACATATAGAACGGAATGCGGTACTTCCCCCTCAGTACTCGCTCCCTCAGTTCCTGTAAAATAAGAGTTTTAAAAGGTGAGGTCTTGATGACACAGAAGATTTAAAGCCAGCAAAACCCAACCTTTCATACTGTATCTGTACCTTTAGATTCTGCCCATCAAATGGCAGTGATCCGCTCACTAGTGTGTACAAAATCACCCCAAGGCTCCACACATCCACTTCAGGGCCATCATATTTCTTTCCTTGGAAAAGTTCAGGAGCAGCATAAGGCGGGCTGCCACAAAATGTGTCCAGTTTATTACCAACTGTGAATTCGTTACTAAACCCAAAGTCAGCAATTTTAATGTTCATATCTGAATCAAGTAGAAGGTTTTCTGCCTAAGAGGAAAATAAAAGAGGAAGAGGAAAATTTTTCTATCAGAATAAGTATACATATAGTACAATGTATCATTTATCAATAAATACAAATATGTTTTTTCTAAAATGGTTCACCATCTGCCTCTTTCTTGCAGAATAAAAAATCCCTCCAAGTACATAACAAGGACTGAAAATCAGCAAGGTTTACTCAAGAAAATATAACTGTTAAAAGCAGCTAAACAAACTTAACAGTCAGCTAGTGAATCAACTACGACCATTTTATTTTCTGGAAGAAAAAACTTAGTTCAGCTTTAGAATGAAGTATCTAGACATCTCAGAATAGCAGTTTCAGCTTTTGACAGGTTCATGCCAATTTCTCATGCCAAGGAGAGTAAATCTAATCCTAGACATCATCTACCATTTTGGTGGAGTAAATGTTAGAAGGAACTTAAGACTTTAGAAGAAAATACTTTCTGCTTCTAAGATTAAATACTTCAAGGTACATGCTGTATCTTAGCCTTCTGTACCAAAAAATCGTCTCCCTCTTATTATTAGTGTTTGCTTCAGCAATAGCAACACTAAGGTGTTAACACTTAAGTATGTAGTTCTTTTCACACACAATGTATTCTATACATCTAAGATTAATGCCTGTGCAGCAATCATGTGAATGCAATCCATCACATACACAGAGACACAAGTGTACAGGTACCCGGAGAGTCAGTAAACAGTATCTTATATTTAGCACCACAGGTAGGTAAGAAGATTAAAAGGGTGAAGTTACAGAAGTACTAATGAATTATTGGGGGAATAAAGTGATTTCTCAAAATGCAAGGATGCTGTGCAAGGAGTGCAGCAGAACTGGGCAATGTTTATTTACGTAACTGGGTCCCAGCTCCTGATCTGCATATCAGCAACATGGGACAGCACCAAGCAGTGCAGGAATCCTACTTTTTCAACAGGAGGACAGATATTAACCCAAGTAGAAGGTTCACCTTACGGCCAAACAGTTTCATAGCAAACAGACATCTCTCATCAGATGCTGTGCTCAGAACTGAGTCCAGAACATATAAAAATGTCTTAACCCACCATCAGAGAAGCAGCAATCTAATAGTCAGATGATACAATTAAAAGGGTAAACATGATTTTGTCTGGGTTTTTTTGCGTTTATTTTTAATAATTTCACTCACACTCAGTGAAGATAACAGGAGACAATTAACTAGCACTATATCAAGTCAATAGCTGCACAACAGAATTTAGCCTTTACCAGGAGTAAAATACAGCCCATCTTTACAAACTCTATCCTGGAAAATATTTTATTTTTCCAATTCATGACCTATAATCGCAGCTGGTTCCAGCTGATGTGCCTGCAGACAGACTCACAGAGCTGTTTTCCAAATCTGACAGCCTTCTACACTACTGCACAAAGACTTCATTTTCCTTGTGGTGAAAACAGTACTGTCAGAGCAGCTGGTCTGTGATTACAATAGTCCTCCTAGTTCAACAGTACTCTGCTACCCAAGTGCCCCATGCTTTTAGGTTCCTTACTTCAAATAAAAACAGCAAAAGACCTTTTAATATGCCAATGAGAAAGACTACGCTCTTGTTGATTACATGTTCAGAGCAAAAAGTATGAACTGAAAAGATAAGTACTGTGCATCATAGGATGAGCAAAGTTGGAATTGGTTATAGCCCTTTCTACACAAGCTCTTTATAATTACAAAGTTAAAAGGAGACAGTTTAAGCACCCATGGGCCTTGTGCTCCCTCCTCTTCTACCAGAATAGCCTGCACAAACTTGCATATTTTCTTATACATCTCCCCAGTTTAGTACGAAATAACATCTAACTGATAGAGTTTACCCTGTTATTAAAGCCCAGAAGTCTTATCAAAAATATCCAGAGTGGTGCTAGACCTCTGCCTTGTTGTGCTGCAATATCAATTGCTAAACTTGCTGATACCAGGGAGAGTCAAGAGAAGCAGATGAGAATGCAGACACCACTTTAAAGTTGCTTTTTCCATCTCTGCAGCTCCATGAGAAGAGTTTTAAAGGAGACAGAGATGTCACATCACTTGGAAAGAAGAGATGAAGCAAGAACATCTCCCCAAAGCCACACATTCAGTCTCTTCTCCAAAGGAAAATGTATTTTTCATTGGCTAGACTGACTGGCTCTCAATCACACCTTACTCTGAACTTTTCAAATAAGTCTATAGTGTAACTCCAGCCAAGAGAAGACAGTGAGAAAAAAAATCAAATTGAAGTTATTTTGGAGCCTGCCTGCCTGTCTTGCAAATAGGAAGGAGATCAGTAGCAGACTCCTTACGGCAGGTAGTTCCTGTGTGAATGCTGCAAAGCTGTTTTGCATAGGCTTGAGAGCACGGCCCGTGAGCTCTGTGTGTGCTATGGAACTAAGAAATGGAAGAGAGGTGGAGGCTCTAAGGGGCTTTGGGAGAAAGATGCAGGATGCTGAGTAAGTGCAGGGGTTAAAGCAGCAAGATTCAGCCATAGCTGGGCTGAAGGAGCCAGAGCTAGATAAGCAGGAGGATGTGGCTGGCTCCCTACTCCCAGCCAAGTGTGGGACTGAAAGAACTGGTGAAAGGGGCTTGTCCTGGCCGCCCAAGAGGTCACTGGGTGCAGCCTTCTGCAAAGCTCAACAGCAGCGGCTGCAGTAAGCTCCAGGGAGCTTGACAAAACGTTCACAGGCTCCAAACCACCAGGCAAGATACGCAGAAATTTTATTAAAGCAAGATTTCAGTGAGATCCAACCCTTTCCTTCCTTGCATTCTGACTTCAGAGTGCTTGGCAGGCACCTCCCCCATCAGATGACAACAGTGCCTGGGCAGGGACGACTCAGCAGAAAACGATGTATTTATTATCCATCCTCGTGTGCACATGCAGGAGCTGGCAGGTTGACAGGTATCAGGGAACAGATTTGTAAGAACAAGGTTGAGAGAATGCTGCAGTGCATTATAAGATAAGACAAAAGATACTGGTAAAAAAAAAGCTTTAGGAATTATTCAACCTCAGCTTTTCACAAGTATTTAGATATATTAGTAAGAAAGAACCTACAACAGTGTTTTCTTTGTAAATGTACAGAGACATCAAAGCAACAGCGCAAGACAGCTTTCAAGTAGGTGAAGATCTTCTCCAAGTCCCATGATATCTAAACTTGGCATCAAGACAACTTCAGGCTGAAGTCCTAGGCTGTACCTGCATTTGCTGAACTCTTAATATGGTCTGGTTGTTTACACAGATAGATTACTAAAAAGGATCAAAAATAAAGAAATTCAACTGATTTCTGTTTACCCTTAATTTATTTTTCCTGCCCAAATTAAACACTAGGGTATAAACCAGAAACTCAAACAAATTAAAAACCTAACATATTTCTAATAAATCACTAAGGAAAGACTACTTTATATATCCTTGCAATATACTTTAACTGAAAATATTTTAATTAAGTAGTGCTGACTGGTATAAATTGATCTTCTGCAGCTTCACGGTGTAGATAGCAGCATGACAGCAGGTATAATTCTTTGGAGAGTATGTCTTTTTCTTAAAGCCAAAACTGGAATGAAAGTAACACATGTTCTATTCTTGTCTCTCCACTGTTCCGAGAGGCAAACTACATTATTTTTGTGCTTCAGGAAATTGAGAATAAAATACAAGTGATAGTTCCCTCATTCACATGTTTGAGGCAGACACAGGCAGTGGCAGGGACTAATATATAGAATGAAACTAGGCCTATATGATAGAGAGCAAAAAGTAAAATAAGTAACAACCTACCTTAAGATCACGATGAACTATGCATTTTTGATGACAGTACTGTACAGCAGACACAATCTGAAACACGATCAAACAAGATGATCAGTGAAATATTTTATTTCAACTTCAGTATAAGTATTTGCATATAATTTAGTAATTTTGTTTCCTGATATGATTCACTAAAATGTAAGAAATTAATAAATAAAGCGTTTATCTTAAAAAATATTCATCTAAGTTTCTTTCATTAAAGCTTAACTACTGAAACTAGAAAGTCTCTGTAAATAGCTCATTTTCCTACTAAAAAGAAGTTGAATACGTATCCCTCAAGGTAATTGGAGAAACATATTTTTTAAATGCAAATCACCCAACAGCAGTAACTATTGAAAGGAAATTATCCACCCTTCAACCCAGTAGCCAGATACATCATCTCAGATTTTATCTTCTAAAATACCAACTGCATATCTTTGCAGTTCATCCCTAGCAGAACAATTCATTCAACATTTTCATGTCTTTCACATATACAACAAAAGACAAGTCTGAAACAGCAAGTTAAGAGTGGTTTCTTTAGATGTTAATTATATAACTTAATTCTGAAAAAAACCAAGCTTGATATATTTATCTGGTTAAATCTTTTCCAAAACAATCACTAATACCAGGGTAAGAAAAGGATTAAGATGAGAAAGTCTGTAATAAGAACATAAAAGCCTATTACAGAATAGCCTTCATACAAAAAAGCGTGACATGACACAGCAGTACCTGTCGTCATATCAACAGCTCTAGATAGAACAGCTGTAAAATTCTAAAATATTCAGAAAAGGATTTAAACCTCAAATGAGTCACAATAAAAAAAGTGACTCTTAGGAACACTGACTAAAAGAAAATGTAAAACAATCTTACTATTTTTAGACAGTATGTAGGAAGCAGATACTTTTCTCTTCTGGGATTTTTTTCCACTGTGGCTTTAATAAACATTATCAAAACAATTTTTGTTTTTAAGTAAAAGAAGTTTGCTCACACTCATGTCTATCTGAAAACAACATAAATAGAAATAGAAGAAAGAATGAACACACTAAATCCATACCTGCCTGAATTTTGAACGAGCCTCCTTCTCTTTCATTCTTCCATGTGCAACTAGGTAGTCAAACACTTCTCCTGATCGTGACAAGGACAAAACATCAGTATTAATTTTTGTGACTATCATGCACAATCAAAACATGCTTGAGAACAACACACACCCCACACTCCCCTCTCCTTGAAGGGAAAGGAAATAGAAGCAGCCAAGAAAAATTCCTTTTGACTTTTTGCATTGGATTTCATTCAGACAAATAATAACTAAAAAGTAAAAATGGAACCCTTTGTACTAAGGCTTCTTCAATTTTTAAAATAAATTGACTTAACCACTGTGAAACAAACAAAATCAATCATGAAAAGTATTCATGCTGTGTGTAAGACACATTGAGAATCAGGCAACTTATGCACCAGATTTGTTTTGTGCATCTCTAGTGGCTTCACTTAACATTATTTATATTATTTCTGTTTATTTCTTCTTGTTCTCTTTCTAATAAAGCTGCTCAAATGCCTTTCAGATCCTCATCTCTGCACTGTCTGACAGCAGCCTTTCCTAGCTGGTCACTGGTGCTGTGCTGGGTTCTCTTCCCACATTCAAACATTTCCCATTCAGATGCTAAGCAGCTTCTGGAGCAGGAACTCACTAACCCCTCACTATGAGCCTGCTGGTTCCCCTTCCTGTGTTACTTATTCCCATCCCCGGATCTGCCTCTCCAAGTGCTTTGGCACACATTTGCAAGATAAAATGAGGCACCAGTGCTCACCCAAATATAGCAGATAAATACCGAGTCGAGAGTTTTTGCCAGAATCAGTGCCAGATTATTTCCTGATACTGCAGCAGGAACCTCAGAATGGGAACTACCCTCAAGCACAAACCTAAGAGGTTACTTAACAGAATCAAGAAATCCTGCCCTGGGAGGTCTGCTGGGACTGCTCTGAAGGCCAGATTGCAATAACCCATTAAATCCTTAAAGCGTTTCTAGGCATGTCACTGGCATTTCAGTTTATCCTTAACGCACATTTCAGAATCCACTTACCCCCACTGGCATATTCCATTACCAAATACAACGTCTTTTCAGTCTCAATAACTTCAAATAATTTTACTGCAAGAAAAATGAATGAGAGAGAGATTGCAGCCAGGAGTAAAAGCACAGCACAAACAAACAATTATACTCATGGAGTGAGTATAATTTATGGCCAGTGATAACACTAGATCATACAGAGACTTTACATCCTTTAGGTTAGCGTTCTTTTGAGAGGGAAAAAGACCAAAATTAATTTCTAAATCACAGTTGATAATAAAGCATATTAATTCACAATTTTCTCAGAAGTTTATGCACACTGGACAAACAAATTCATGCTGAAATTAGTGTTTAATTTTACACAGACTTCTTTAAGATCATACAAACCTCCCCTGTTTTGCTAGTAAACTGCTCACAGTCAGAAATCCGAGATTCTGACCAACTAAAAACCACGTGGATACCAGAAATGTTAAGTCTGACTTTCCTCAGAATGCAATATAACTACTCATTTAAAACAACCACGCCCCCACCACCACCCCCAAGAAAACAAAAAAACAGCAGAAGCTATGAATGCTGAAAAAGCAACAAACAATTTAAGGGATGAGAAGGGAGTGCCTAGCATGTAATAACTTGTACACCTCGTCCATACCTTGTATGCAACAAGCCCTCTGGCCGATTCAGGACCATTAACTGTCTCTGGAACAAGACTGTCCAGCCCTCCTCAGCCAGAAGAATTGTCATCACAAAGTAGGGCCCTGAAGCTGTGGGGTAGGTGAAAGAACTAAAGCAGAAAGGGAAAATTACATACTTGGTAATTCTAATTTTCTGGAAATATCAGTCAGCAGGAGTCTTTCCTAGACTGAACTAATGGAGTTTTGCTACTCTCACCTAAAAAACTCATGCTTTTGGGTCTCAAGAATAATTTCAATAGAAGAGGGTAGCTGGGGTACTTGATAGACCAGAGAGCTCACATCTCCTAATCTGTGTAAGGCTTTCCTGGACTGAGCAGTTTACCTCCTCTGAGCAAAATTCTTGGTGCAAGCAGAGTCAAAGGAGGTGAGACAATGAAGCATTTACTGCATGTTTACTGTCCTATTATCTCCAAAAAAAGTTTAATAGCAGTACATTCAAATACAGCCAAATAGAGTAAAATGTAAACAGTATAACAGAAAAAAAGTCTGCAGAAATGCAGGGCTCCTACCAATATTGGGATGATTCAGTATCTTCATTATTCGTACTTCTCGAAACAACTGTCAAGGAAGCAGGACAATTTCCTTAGAATGTGTTTATGACGGAAAAATTACACAAGATATGCAATTTTAAATGTCAAAAAGGAGAAAGAAAAGGCCACAGAAAGTAGCATTAGCATAACATATAGATAAATATAGCACAGTGAACTCCAGAAAACATAATCTACATCTTATGCATTAAATAAATATAACCACTACAAATAACTACATACCAAAACCAGACTAATTTCTAAGCTTTATGCAAACAGACACACTAAGTTGCACAGCCCTTTCTGGAGTTTCACATTGACCAAACCCCACAGATTATTCACACAAGTTTCACTGTTTCTCTGATTTTTCTGGTGACGGGCAAGCTCAGCCAACTACCCCAAACACGTCAGAACTGTCGGTGCAAGCACAAGGTGCAGCACTAGCGAAAAGTCACATACAGATGTTCAAATGGAATCAGATACCAGGAACTCTGACATCCTCCAAGTCCCGCTGCTCCACAGAGGTGAAGCAGGCAAGTTTGCTTTTCCCACAACTGCCAAATTTTACATTGGGTCACAAGCAGCAGTGATGCCCCCTCTCTCCCCCTGCAAGTCCTGAAGATTTATCGTTGCTGAAAGTCTGCTATATGAAGCTGAATCACATAATTATAAACAATTGGACAAACTTAAAGCCCTAAGTATATATACTTCAGACAGAATTTTTTTTTTTAATCTGAAACAAGAGGTTATTGCACTTAAATATCTACCATTAATTGGCTTTATTAATTAGAGGTGCATCAAGACTAACCTAGGGGCTTGAAGGAAAGAAGGCAAATGAAAGTAAACAAAAATGACTATGTCGTTTGGTGCTGTGTACTTGAGGCTGACAATACTGATAAGCTTGCACTGTTTAAGTGAACAGCATAGACCCTATTTACTGAGCTGCACACTCTTAGGTGCCTTATTGGGATAACTCAGGATGCTGAAATAAATGAAGAAACACTCAATCTTCAATGTAATGCTTAGACATTTTGAAAACATCTCAGCACTGCAGTCATCCTTAGAGACAAACTGGGCTCAACACATTAAGTGTGTTGTTGCTGTTTTGTTTGTCTGATATCCCAGAGACATCTCACCCTCCATTTTCAAAATTAGTCCCATTTGAGCAGATGCAACTCTTGCTAAAGAGTACCGTGATGCAAGCCAGAGACCAAACAGCTCCTCAAAGAGTAGCACTTTAGTGTACATTTTATGATGTTTCTAAAATTCTGCATTTATTCTACAAGTTAAGACTACGGAGCAACATCTTCTTGAAACTCAGCTTTTGATAAAGTACATTACTACAACCCAAATAGTAATATTACAGTTCAATACTTGCATTAAGTATTTCAAGCTAGTTACCATGTACTTGCCTTATAATCGCCAATAAAACAATTTCAGAAGGAAGCAAAGACTACTAAAGCATTTCTCTGAGCAAATACGAACAGTTTGCTTATGTGTAAAACACAAAACAAGGCTATGTAACATTATGCACCAGAATTAACTTCAGCAAATATCTTTTCTTCGTAAAACCAGTCATTGCTAAGAAAAAGCATCACATCAGGACGTTCTTTGAGAATTTGTTGCTTTTCTAAGTATTTGAATTTGTTGTGCAAGACCAATATAAAATAATCAGAAGCTAACAAGTCTAATCCAATAGATGGTACAGCATCAGAAGAACTTCTAAGCAGATATGTGGAAAATGAGTTCTTCCTGAAAGACTGTAAAGATATTTCATAACACTACTAATGCTGGTATAAGAGGTACAGCAATAAACACATACCTTCATAAGCAGGATTAAAATATGTGACTTCTATAGAAAATAATTTAAACCCTCACAATTTTATATTTCATGTAAAGCACATAGGAACTGAAAAAAATTTATGTGCATTATTCTATTCAATATTTTCACAAGACTTAGAAGTTTACTAATTGGTTTAACATTCAAATTGATTTTACAGTGACATAAAACTTTGTTCCCCAAGTATTTCCGGATAAAAGCATTAACAGTATTCAAGCACATTATTTTACACTGCAACTCTGCATTCCATGAAGCACTACTTTGAGATAAATCTCCCTCACTCCTTCCCCATCCAGAAGCCTGCTGGTCATTAACACTTGTAATGTCAATAACCATGTATTTACAGATATAAACACCTTGTAACAATAGCCACTACACCCCTCAATAACAGTCAGGATACATCTCTTCCTTTGCATATAGAGGTATTTAAGCAAAAACACCACAGTTATTTCCTACAAAGCCAAGTTTGTTAAGTTTATAAAAATCTAGGAAGAACAGTGATATTGGTTCTTCTTTCATGACAAGGCAATCTGCTGCAGGATTACAATGGATTTTACTGACAAAAAATAGCATTTTCAGAATTTAGATACACCTGTATTATCCTGAGCAGCAGCGTCCTTCTCTCTCAGAAGGTGTAAGTGCTCCCTGACTTCTCTCCTCAACCCACCACATATCAATTAGGACTACTCTCCATTCAAAAAAAGCTCTTGAACAAGCATCTCCTTGTTGGAAAGGTGCTGTAGCCTCAAAAGCTTTACTTATAAAAAGGGACAGCCAGCACCACATTCAGTTCCTAAAATTTGTAGTTAGGAAAAAGCAACAAGACTTGAAAAACTGTTTCCTGTGTTTCCAGCCTTATTTCCCAAGGCACAAACTGCAGAAAGCAAAGATCTGCCACACCATTAAACAATATTTCTACTTGCTGTCAGATTGACACCTATGTTTAAGATTTACTATTTTAAGTTACTACAATCAAACTGAAAATTAACCAAGGCTTTGTCTTGCTTTGAAAAACGTGCTTGAAAGCTCCTCCACTTTCCAAACTGTTACTGAGAAGGGATGTGGCAAAAGAAGCACAGCTTTCAACAGGTAACATATTGAAATTGTTCCAAATCTTCTACTACTACTACTTTCATTCTGTTCTGCTTCTCTTAACAACAGAAGGAACTTAAGTTAGAGGCTCCAAATAAGTTTAAATAATAAAAAGCTTGCTGACACCTAAAAGGGGCATATCTGAAATACCGTTTCCTAATTAAACTTATTAATGAAAAAAAAAGCACCCTCTAAACCACTAGCAGTTTGCAGAAGAGCAACAGAATGCTATTTCAGAAACATCCTTGGTGAAGCCAGTACAAGACAAAACTTTCAGTGTAGCAGATACGCAAAAAACAGACCAGCTACTTTGATATAAATTTGTGTTATGACAAAACCCAAATACTTACATTTGGGAACAAATTACAATAGTGACAGCAGAAAAAGCTAAGTCAGTACAGTATGTTACTATCAAGACAGCACATCAACAATAAAGCCAGCTCTGTTCTAAACAGATGCTCCCTGAGTATGGTGGTAACCATATACTGAACAAACTGAAAACAAAATAAAAAGGCAGGACCCTTAATTCAACATTGGTTTTCTGATTAAAGAAGCAGAAGTCCTAGAGTGAGAAATATAATATAAGACTATCACATTGCATGGACAAGAAAACAAAATTAAAAATTCACAAGGTCAGCTTACTTAAGCCATCAAATGTTAGGCCATGACACAAGCTAAAATAACTCTGTCTGAAGTACCCTGTCCATACTACAGGGCATGAAAACCACTGGTGAGCAGCTAAGAAGAAACTAAATACTCTTTGCTTTTATACCCATGACTAACGACAGATCCAGCTTGTGTAACACTTCCAGCAACTGAAGTATGTGCTCAAATATTTCTGTTTACAAAACAGAATGGTGCATGTGAAGCTATGATGACTCATTTCACTTAATTAGGTCACTAGCAAGTACTGTAGCAAAGCCAACTCGCACTTGGTATCCTTCCTACTTTGGTGAATGGAAAGAGGATGGTTTTGTCAATGACCCCATGCCCAAGATAACAACAAATTTGTCTTGTTTGATTAATAATAATCAGTAGTGACTGAAGGTCTAAAAATTTTGCTGAACTGCATACAGCTTATTAGCTTTGAAGTTCTAGAGACCGTCTTCTCAACCACAAGAACTTAGATGGGTTCACACTCAGGAGTGGTATTTTTGTGCCAGTAACATACTCCAGTGTCCTCTATAAACCTTCATTAGATAAGTGTCTGCTCCTATTAACACAATACTACTATCACTGCTTCCCATTCCCAACGCTGCCTCTCGAAGGAAAAACCCAACTACTTAACAGCCCTTTGGACAAAATTATAGAACTTCACGTTGCTGTGATACTAAACAGTACATGAAGAATCACAAACATAATGGAATAGTTCAGTGCAAAAAGAAAAAAAAGGTGAACGATTTCACAGTACAAGAATTTTTATTCTTTTACTTACAATTCACAAATAACCCTTTAAAATACTAATAGAAATTATCTTAAGTATACTAATGAACCATCCTCTAACCCTTATTTGCTTTGTATTTACAGTTGCTTCAGTGACTGTGCAAAAATTGTGCTGAAGTTTACTTAAGAGCTTTCAGGCAATCAATATTCATTTACTCAGTCACAGCTGAAGACATATAAAGCTTCAAAACAAAGATTATTTCTTCCGAAAATCACAATCAATATTTTACAAATGAAAACATCATACCAACAAATTACCCCATTTTTCAGTGTGAGCAGAAGATGCATGGAATGAATATATTTAGAAGTTAGTGAAGAATGAAATCCCTAAATTTAGTGGTTAAATCACTAAATTTAAACATCTATCCTTAGTTCTACTATCAGCTGCTTCTAACAGTACCTAGCACTGTTTCTCTTGTTGCCAGCTTCCCACTCAAAAAACCAAATAACAACAGCAATGTCCTATTGCATGAGTATATTATGTACTACTTGTGCAGTGTTACATCTTTTGTATGTTATGAAAGTCTTATTTCTACTTGGAATGATTTACTGAATTATTTTTAAGTATTTTTGTGTGAAATACAACTTAACATTACTATTGTCCCAAAACTGAGTTTTTCTTGGTTAGTTTTCCAGAAAGTTTTAACATATTTTAGCTTCCTATTGCTCAACAATGAGACAAACTCACCCAGCTCTTCAAGTGTGAACACCAAGCTAGGTTGGAAATAAGCTACGTGAGTGGCACAGGATTTCCACAATATGCTCTGTCACACACTGCCTCTATGGGTCCCTCTTTTCTAGTTCAAATATTAGCAATGAGATATTAGCAGTGCTTAATATAGGATATAGGACTTAACAGCAAAGCTTCTGCATAGACTGCACAGCAAGTTGAATTAAAAATACAGAAGAACCCACACTCACAAGTACTAAAAGGAGACATTAAAGCAAATAAATCAAAGTATAAAAGAAATAAAAGGAAAAAAAAATAAAGCAAAGCTGTTTATAACTCCCCATAACCAAAATGACACAATAAAATGAATGTAACAGCAGCCAGAGATGAAAGAACAGCAATAAGCCCTGGCCTCTTTCTCTCATTTCTACAGCTACAGACAGCAGTAGTCTAGTATTTGTAAACAAAAAAACAACCCCAAATTTTTATAATAGGTGTCCTCCAGTAGAACAACACAATATTTCTGTGTTTCAGCCACAACAAGACATATGTAGAGTTAAACAGTAAAAATCCAAACCAAACAAAAATCCCCAAGGTTTTGATAAAGACTTATCACAATGATTATGAAGGACTTCTGAATGTCTATCTACAGGCATAAACAAGACTGTTCTGTTTACATTCACTCATTTTGTCAATTCTATGCACAAAAAGTAATTGCCACAGGTCCCTTGAGTTCAGAAAATATTTTATTAAAGTTGAAAGAGTATAAAGACAAAGTAGAAGAACTCATTAAAGCAATAAAACCAATTACTACATTAAAGAAAAAATCAGAGAAAAATACCATCCTTTACAGCACTACATATGGGTTTGTTATGTAGACGAACTGTTTGTGTACCTAATTGGAAAGAAATTTACTGTTGGCAAAGAGGAAAGCTAGAGGAGTAAGGAAGAGCAGAACAACAATGCTCAGATAGGAACCACATGGAGTCACTGCCCTCAGACAAATGTATGTGCACATTATAGCACGGAGACCACGCTCTCCCCAAGGTCACACACAAAGATGTTGTTTAGCAAGATAAGGGGATCAAATATTTTTGTCAAGTAAATAAAGGATCACAGTTCAACTGTTTACAGAATTTCAGATGTTATGGTCAATTCTTACCTTTTGCAGACTAGTAGGATTTAGCTGGGTTTTATCTATTATTTTCACAGCAACCTTGGGAAAAAACCAAACTATGAATTACTAAACTCAGAAAAGGTTTCAACAAAAACATTGCACCTCTGTGAGCAAGAGCATAGATACACCTCTAAAACATGCATGTGTTCTACTTCTACACATTTCATCACGCAAAATTCTCTAACCTATTAGGATTTACCAGAAGGAGCTTGGAACTTTGCCACCAAGGAATCAGTTTTATACTTCTGTCTGTGTTTGGACTGAACAATTTTATCTTGTCCACTGTTATCTTGTCCAGGCCCTCCAAACACAAGATTTATCTATTAATAGATCACCAATATCAATCAAAATCTATCAATACATTTCTCTTCAGTTTTAGAAATGCTTGGGGATGAACAGACACTTTCCCAGCCCCAAAATACCCTTTGATGCACAACAAACATTTTGATCCTTTCACCAAGAAGCTACGTTTTAAAAAAGGGGTGGGTGGGTGGTTAGGTGGAAACTCAGGCATGTCTGCTAACTTCTTCTATATTCTGAAACAGCCTCTAAGAAGAAATACTTGTAATAAAGATAGCCACAGAGAACATAAATCAGACTGCCAGCCCTTTTTTTTCAAGGCTTACCTCTCTTCCAGTAAGCACGTGCCTTGCCAGTTTCACTTTGGCAAAATTTCCTTTTCCTATTGTTTTCAGTAAGCGATAATTTCCAATGTGAGGATGCTCTTCATTTGTAGATGTGATGGAGTTCCTACATCGGGGGATGTTTTGTCTGCTACTTGACTTGATAGGCTGGATGTGTGGTTCAGTGTATCCATCCACAGAGGTGTGCTGCAAGGCAGATGAAATAGTTGGGCATTCAGCTACTTGGACTTTAGACAATTGCAACAGAATAGACTACAAGCATATAAAGATGTAAAGGAGAGTCATTTATTTAACTTTTACAATATAACTGGTAATTCTGCATGGCAACCTAAGGAGAAAATGCTGCTTTTGGGCAGAGTTCAATACATTTGTCATGAAAAAGAGTCTGTGGCAAGATTTTAACAGCTCCAAAAGCAAAATTAGACACCTAGGCAGTAATCTACAAACCATTATAGACTTATTTAAACTTGCCAAACCACACAGTATAGCACTATGTTGCAGATCTATTTGTCTAATCATAATCAAAGTGTGTCCTTTCAAAATACACTGTACAAAATATACTTTTACCTTGGCATATTTGGAAGCAAAGTTTCACTCTATTTTTTTCTTAACTTTCTTAGAGTCAAATGACATCACCAAAATTTTTTTCAAGTAAGCTTTGCTCCCCAAACACATTTGCATCTTTTTAAAGTTCTTATTCAAGTAGCAAACAAGCAATCTAAGCCTTTATTTTAAAGTAACTACTCTTTTAAACTCCATGAGATGGCATAAAATATTTTAAATCTGTAAAGTCTGAAGAACTAAAAGGAAGTTATTTTTAATGCATGCCAACACATCATCCCACATTAAATGTTAGTCACTGAAATCTGCAGTGCTTCTGTACTCTAACTTCCAAGTATATAAGGGGCAAGTTACAGATGGGGCTTGGAATTGTTCCAAGGAGAAACCAAAGTAATGAAAAATGTCAAAGAAGTGTTAAGTGTTTCAGTATTTCAAATACTTTCTAAGAGCAGCAGATGGGTACAAATGTTTAACAGGTAAAATTTAGCTTCTAATCTTTTAAGTTACAGACGTTGAAGGCTGGCAAATACTGGAAGTAGAAAGAGCGTCTTCCCAGAGCAGTTTTTAGATTTTGTAGCAGAAAGGCATGCTTACTCCCAGCTAAGCATAAAGCACCAACAGACACCTGAATATTTTCCCG
The DNA here is from genome assembly GCA_013397175.1 of Platysteira castanea. Taxonomy (NCBI): domain Eukaryota; kingdom Metazoa; phylum Chordata; class Aves; order Passeriformes; genus Platysteira; species Platysteira castanea. Next base: position 258,642 of record VYXC01003454.1, read on the forward strand.
TTACCGATTGCCTCAATTAAAAAGTGGGTATCTTTGTAGAGAGCCCTGAAGAGCCTGTTTCTATATCCTTGACCTTCAGATGAAAGCAGAGTCTGAGGGTAGCTGGAGTTTTACTGCTTCTCCCAATACCCAACCTAATGCTGGGCTGTACTGATCTCATCCATCATTCCTTACGGAATTATTTTCACATACAAACCAGAACTGAAAGCCGTAATTTCAGCTTCAGTGTGCATTTGTTGGAGACTGAAGTCAATCCCCTCCTGTAAACACTCAGGCTTACAGACAGTCCCACTGAACCAGGCAAGATTATTTCAGGACACAAGCAGTAGTGGAATTGGGAAAAGTAGCAAACAGCTGCAACACAAGCGGAAAAAACAAGGAGTATACCACAACCAGAATGTTCTTCCCAAATGTAGCACAACCCTGCTTACATCACCTCCAGCATTATTAATTATTCACTATGGCCAGGAGAACAGCCCTAAATTTAATTTTGTTTATCTTTTCATTGCATGAATCCTTCTGCAAAATACTACTGTACTCCCACTGCTAAACTGTTTTCCAATTTACCGGAGAACCAAGGAAGCCAGGCATGTTTAGATTCTGTATATCAGACAAATTTATTCAGCTGTGAAATAACATGCTAGTAATAGTATTCATTCTTTAGAAGCACATCATTAAAATATTTTCTCTGGACTTTGAAAGAGAAGATCAGAAGGGCAGCTCCAGGCAAAAAGGCTTTGAAGGAATTCAACATCGGACACTAGTCCCACATGTGATAAACCACAGCCCAAAGAAAAGTCTCCCCTAAAACTACACCCTGCAAAATCAGTATCTGTATGGTGCTAACAATGAATGTTCTAGCTGTACCTGGAACCCCATCCAGGGCTACAGCACTGTGCTATTCCAACAAGTTTTAAGTGTCTTTGAGCCACTTTACTCACTGAATTAGATCTTCACTACAGGAAATACAATGCCTACCAGAAGCATTAGCAATCCTAGTATCAATTGCCAATTTCATATGGTTCACAGGATTAGCCTACTCCCAGGAGATACCTGAAGGGATCTCTTAGATAAGCAGTTGGATAGACTTAACCAGTGCCATGGGCAAAAAGTAAGATGCCTTCACAGGACAGATCATTTTAATGCAGTTTTAACAGGGAAAACATTATTTCATCAAAATGACAGTATAACAGTACCAAACCTGAAGAGCAATAAAAACCTAACAAGGTTCATAGTCATGATGGTTCTGGGTTTTGGTCTTTTTGTGACAGAAAAATTAAGTCACTCTGGATGGTTCCTAATTATTCCTTCTCAGATTATCTTCAGAGTCAACCAACCATTTTCTCCAGCTATGTCCAAGGATGACAGAAATCACGCATAAAGAAGGTCCAATTTCCTTGTTTGTCAGCCACACAAATAAATATATACAATTTCTGAATTTGAACAGCGCTGAATGAAATTCAAATTATTCTTGCAATAGGCCTCTTTTCAGGACACAAACAGCTTGCTATTGTTGGAAAGTAAAGAGGAATTTAAATTAGAAACTTAGCAACTTTGAGAAATCAACATTCAACGAAATTGAAACAAAAGATTAAGAAGTTGAAAAAACATTAAAATCAAGGTTAAATAATAGTATCTCAGAGGTTATTTCCAAACAATACTAAAGCTGAATTTCACAGAAGTATGCAACATCCACACCATCTAGAAGGCCAGGCTACATAGTTTTCAGATCCTTCTGGTCCATTACAATATCTTCATTCATTATGCATCAGCTACTATGTGGCTCTTTAAAATGCCATTTCAGAAGAACAATCTCTAAATTCTGAGAAATTTTTCAGGGTGCTGGAAAGAAGGGGGCTCTAAAAATCAACACTCTCTTTGAAGTTCACTGTCATCTAAAAACAATTCCAGCTAACAAGCTGCATTTCCCACACACAATTTTAATTAGAGATTCTGTTATTTCACTAGATATCCTGACACTATATCTTAATATATATAATGTAGTAGGAAACGCTACCTTCCTAGTACATCATAAACAAGACTCAATAAATTCAGTTTTGTCAGTGTAAAATAAAGTATCTGGAAATAAACACAAAATTAGATGTTTCTTAAAATAAAATGCAATTTTAAACAAAAACAAGGTGCAGCAGTAACAGAAGTTTAGAGCTGAAACAGTTTATTAGAGCATTTAGGTATTTTGCACACTAGTCAAGTATTTTAAAATAAGAAAATAACTCATGCAAAACAAAATTCACCACCTTTTCAGAAATCTCAAAGAAGTATTTCTAGCATTCAATTTTAAATTGTAACAGAAGAGAGCTCGATTAACACTTACTGTTCCCTACTAGGTCCGCGTCTGACACATTCCGCAGACTTGTTACAGAAAGCCAAGGGCAGTAAGACCACAAGAGAGTTAACCTGACCCATTGCTTCTCAAAGCTATAATTTTCTCTGTTTACCCAAGGTAACTTTGCCAAAGCAAGATGACCCAATGGCCAGACACATCATCTTTAAGAAAGTGCACAAGAACTAACTCCACCAAGTATGTACAATGTGTGGGTTTCACTGCTTTACATATTCAGCATCCTTTAGCCACTTACTAGCCACTGGAGTAGTATTCTCAGGGATTATACACTGTAATTAAATTTACAACATCACCTATATTAACTGCTGCTACAACATAGTCCTAAAAATTCCCCCAAACCATTTCAGTCACCAATCCACACAACCCTTCTCAATCAAACAACTTTGAAGGTTTCTCTAGCCCTTCATAGTAAGAGGGTAATTTCCACACATCAATCTGCCCACAAACACACCTCACCTGATTAAACAAACCTCTTAGTCCTGAATTTTCCCCATCTTGATTTATCACAAGGCAAATGCCTTGGCAGAGTCAGCCCATGGAAGCAAAGTCTGCAGAAAAGGCAAATCATCACACTTTTCTCTCAGTATTTTATATCCTGTCCTGGATGTAAGTTATCTTGCAGCCAATTTTTATATTTATAACTCCTACCATTTCCAAGCATGTGCCACACACATGAGCATTTGTAACAGCTGTCATATTTTGCAAATATGCAAATATTTTCCAAAATAGCTAGCCCAGACAGAGGGATTCTGAAGGGCTCAGAAGAGAGTCTTCTAAATAGCTCTGACCTGCAACAGCTTTGCTCTTAATATATGTATAATGTAGTGGGAAACAGTACTTTACTAGCACACCATAAACATGACTTCTGATATATTCAGTTTATGTTAGTATAAAATAAAGTCTCTAGAAATAAACACATAAAATTAGATGTTTCTTAAAATACAATGCTGGGAAAGGAACAGAGATGTGAAATATCGTCCTGGATGTCCAGCTGCTGTCATGTTGCTGTCTGCAACTATTCCTTTAGGACCTAGGAGCTTCTAGCAAGCCACCTCAACCAAGACTTTCGCTGAAGCAACAATCAAACTAAACTGGAAGCGCCCAATTTTCTGAAAGCTCTTGGTAAACTTCAATGTAGAAACCATCAGAGATGTTCAGATGAGCTTGTTCTGCATCACATGTCAAGAGTATCCAGGTGGTACAGGTATGATGCATGGTGCAACTGCACACGATTATAGTACCTGATACCCCAGTTAGGGGCAGAAAAAGGGGATTCCCTCCTCTTCCAGGTAAGCCTCACATCTGAACAAAACCACAGCTTACTCTTGCCACACATATCTATCACATCATACTACAATTACTAAAGCACCTCTGGTCTAAATCAAAACATTAATAGAGCACTGCCTAATTTTTCATATCTCTCAGACATGTGAAGGAGTGCTCTGGAAGGTGCAACTTAAAAGGCTGAATGTATATACACATGATTTTTTTCATAATTTCTCAACAGCAATTAAATGCATACTAGATTGGAAATGCACGATAGAAACTCTGCTATTTAAAAAAACCACCAAAATGCAAAGCAACCAACCTTCCCCACTGAAAGAGAGGATAACATGCAGGACTAAGCCCAGAAAAACCAAAGCAACAATGACAGAGTGAGGAAAGAAGTAGATACAGATTTTAAATCAGATACCAAGATCAGTGCCTGGCAGACACAGAAGAGAATCAAATGTGTGACAAAATTTAGAATGTACCCATATCCTGTGCCTGTTTATGCAAGCTTTCCAAAAGTGCATGAAGAAAACAATCAAACATGTGAATGTGCATCCTTCTCTTTAGATCACTTACATAATATGTAGACATGCTAGACATGATTTTTTAGAATAGCTTGAATCTATCAGCTGTAAGATACAACAGTTTGAATAAACGTGGCCTGAATCAAGCATACACACACATTTCATTAACTGACACTGCAATTCTGAAAAGCATTTTATAAAACTTGGAAAAAAACTCCAAACTATACAGCATCAAGAGAGATACTAAACAAAATAACTTCCCCATTTTATTTTTGCATCTCTTCCTTTTTCTTCCCAGTTGTAATATTCTGTATTTCACAAAGAGAACTTCAATGCTAATAGTAAAACATTTCTACTGCAAGGTGAAACACAATCCCCCAATGCCAATAGACAAATAGTGCTCCCTTTCTAAAAGCAGACATGTATGCAGGTGATAGGCAAACTTATGCTGAGCATCGAGTAAATCTTCATCAGTGCTTGCTAATATGGGATCTAAGCCCCATGGAAGTTTTGGTGGTTTTTTTTATTTTGTTTGGGGTTTTGTTGTTTGTTTGTCTTTTAAGTGCTCAACATATGTGGATCTATGTGAGACATACAGAAATAAGTCTGCCAACTTTGAGACAGAATTGTTTTTCTCATCTCACACTACACAGGATGCAATGTTTACAGATCCATACTTGAAGCAATCTAGGAAAGAAAACATCCTGTGATCTACCAGTGCAGAACCAGCTAATAAGAATTTCAGAAGCTCATACACAAGGATCTTTAGAATACTTCTAATTTTCATATGGTTACAGCAACCTGTATTAATCCTGCGCATGATATAGTATGCTCATTCCCTTTTTTTTTTTTTTAAACTGCAGTAACGTCATATGGAAGGCTGGAGTTCATTATCATATGGAATTACAGATCCTTTTTATTTGATAGATAAAAAAACCCTTAAAAATGTGCTGGTTCAACCCACAAGATGACAGCCAAAGCATTTGAGAAAAACAAATACCTCCATAGCATGAAAACAGGTCTTGTAACCTGAACTCAAGCTAACACGTTTCCTCCTCTCCCTGGGCCTGAAGCCCTCAGCCTGGCCAGGCGTGCAGGTGCAGCAGAACAGGACCTTCCTGCCTTTGTTCCATTTCACTCAGAATTGGCACAGTTATTCCAACCTGGCACTTTCCTTCCTGACTCATCCCAAACACACAAACAAGATTTTCCAGGGCTAATTCAGGACAGCCAGCCCATATCATCTCCATTAATTGCTAGGACAAAACTGATGTAGCCCCTTGAAAACTGAGACAAGCCAACTAAAAGCTGCTGCAGTAAACCACAGGTGGAACTAACAGGAGGGGAAAAAACCCAAAGCTTTTCCTAAAAACCTCTTATTTACTCTTTTTTGTCATTTGGTACAGTACTAGAAACTACCGTCAGCCCTATCAAGCAAAAGAGTAAAACACTTCCTATCTTGTCAAAATAAAATGTCAAATGTTCCTCACCCATGAAACACAAAAATTTTTTGAAGGAAAGCGCTTATGGGAGGGGGGAAGGAAGGAGCAAGACTATTCTTGCAGCCTCCTGGACACATTTAAACACAGCCTTTCACAGATAGAGTTCTTTCAAAATTACTTGCCAGCCACTGCTTTTTCTTCAGGAGGTGAACACTTTTAACCTCGCCAGTCTTTTTGACTTATTTCATGAGATCTTCAAACCCGCCAGCATAGAGCTCCCAGTGAGCATTCCCATCTCCCCCAGGACATCCTGCCAGCACTCGGAGGCACAAGCAGCTACAGAGCACTACTGATTCTGAATGCCACAGCACCCACAGCTTGCTCAAAAATCCTTTGTGGAAAAAAAGAAAAAGAAAACTAAATGCAAATGTTAGTTGTTAACTGAACCAACCAAACAAGAACAGGAACACACCCAGAAAGCGAAACTTCTGGCAAAGGAAACTGGCTGGAGTTTTTATTGCACTTATAAATGATGCAGCCAGGTCATTTTTGAATTGGCCTGATGAAAGGCAGAAGAAGGGAGACATGAAACAACTTATAGTTCAGGATCATGTCAAGCCCAGGGAGCTTCTCCAGCATTTGCAGGGCTCAAGAAGTAGAAAATGCTTCAATATCAAACTTCAAAACTGAGGGGAAAGGGCTGTTTCTACAGTCTAGATACTACAGTCCTGAAACCTGAGGCTTGCCTCCAGACGAGGAAAACAGCAGCAGGAGGCAAGGTTTACTCACAAAAGAGCGACCAGATTAGAATGTGAAGCATGTCTGACACTCAGGATCAAACAACCACTCTGCTGGGCCAGCTCAGGTTTTCCTACAGAAGGAAAGGATACAGTAGCTAATTGGGACCAGGCTCTGAATCTCAACTTCCTCTCAAAGTTTATGAAATGGGCATTTTTTCCTTATCCACTGCATACCTACAACAACTCTGGATGAGTCCCCATGTGGCCGCTGAAGCTGATCCAACACTGCTCACATGCCCACACACACACACCCCCACAGCCCCACTACTGCTGGGGCAGCAGCACAGACAGCACAGGCAGCCAAGCCAATGAACCCTTGCAATTCTGCTGCCAGGGTCACCTCCAGCTCCCAGAGCACAGGCACCCCCAGACAGCTCCCCTACAGCAGCATAGCCACAAGGGGAAAGGGCAACATCCAGCACTGGGAAGATGGGATCACATCAGCTCCGTGGTTAAACTCTTGTGGAACCGTACTATAAGGACAGGAACAACATGGAAAAGAAAATTGATCACACTACTTTTCCTGATAATCCAAAGGCAAATTGACACCAGTAGTGAAACTTTAGCTAGGAGATACTTATTCCCATTCCACAACAAAGTAAAAACACAGGAGGACTCAGAAAAGAACCAACACAACAACAAAAATCCTCCAAAACACAAAAAGCCCCACACAAACAAAAATAATCCCACAAACAAATAAATAGGCTTGCTTACACATGTTGTTTACCCTCAGAAGAGCACACAACGTGAGTGTAAGAAGCTCCCCTTTAGGGATGACATGAGTGGGCAAAGCACCTCTAACACTTTGCTACACAAGATAAGTTCCTCCTCTAGCAAGCTGGACAGTATTTCTAAAGTTTTTATATCCCCATTACTGGATTCACCAAGACAGATCACCATCTCATTCTGAAGACTATTTTACCTCAAGGTCTTACTAACTTTCTGAAGTAAAGCCAGCTTCTAGAAAGTGATGAGATGACCAATTAAAATATCCAACCTGATAGCAGTACATACTAATTGATGCACACATGTCCTAGAAAAGAAACTGTCTTGGACAATGCAAGACTCTGCAATGTTTGAGGATCACATCAAGCTCTGTTTCAAATGCCGTTACCCGATGTTCAGCATGATTTTCCCATATTCCCTAGACATGTTTCTTTTAGGGATCTTGAAAGTTTAATCTAAAGAGTATGGAGATTCATCTTAACAATTCCCTTCATACAATACAGTATATACAAAATAAATGTAACTAGAAGTAATTCTCAAAATGAACCTGTTGCCTAATCACAAGAGGGGAATAAAAAGCATAGATTTACAGTAGATGAACAAGGCCTATCTCAAGCCCTTCCACAGAGAATTCAAGGGAGGGGCAGGGAATCCTTCCTGAGCTGAAGAGCACTTTCATGGCCTCCTGCACTAGAGCGTACCAGTTTAGTTTCTCCACCTTCAAGCCTTGATAATATGTGCTGGTCCACTGCTCCGCAGCCAAGGACTTCTGGTGTCAGCAACAAGTCTTGCCTCAGAAGACTGAGCTGCAAAGGGCCTACTGGACCTCATCTGTCAAGGACATGTGGTCTTCATATTTAAGCCAGAATCTCATAAGACCCAGCACTCTGCAGACGTATATTTTTTTCATAAGCATAAGGTTCATTCATACGGATAAGGCTGACTTTGAGGAGTAACACATATGTTCACACAGGAAAAGTAGAACACCTTCCTAAGAGGAGGAAGCACCTTAGCTGCCATGGCACATTTCTACTAACAAGCTTGCATTCAAGAAGCATTCAGTTACAAGAGTTTTGTCTCCTGAGAACAGGCTAGCAGAGCATGACTTGATGGTGGGAGCTGCAGATAAAGTTATAAGGACATCACTAAACTTAGTTTATGCTTTCAGAAGACCAACTATGTTTTACACACAGACCAAGATTATGACAATGTATCCAAGTCAACTGGTTGGGACATGGTGAATTCAAACAAAACAAACAGCAGAATGAAGAGAGTCTTCTGCTAAGTCTCTGTTGTGGTCTGTAGTTTCTGCGATGTCATGGCAAGCCGCAAACCTTCCCGGAGAGTGCTGCGGGGCTGCATCAGGGAGAGCAGCTGTTCCGCTCCCCGCAGCCCTTCTGGGCAGCCCCGCGCTCATGCTCCGGCAGCTGTCAGTTCCACAACATGGTGGCGATAAAGGAGGCGAGAAGGGTGTCCACATGGGGATCACAGAGGAACTTTATTTACATGGTGACGTGCAGGTCCCCAGAAGAAGAGAGACAAAAAACCAGGGAGTCTGGGATTTTTTATATGGGGACAAGGGGGGCGGAGAGAGCACATGGACTAATTGTCTCAGGGCGCAGGGGTGGTACATGGGCGGAACTGGGGTACCGGAACCAACAGGGTAAACCCGAGGGAGTGGCCAGGACTAGGGGCAGGGAAGGGAGAACAATACGGGAAGGGCAGATATTCAGTAAGAAAAGGAGTGGGGAAATAAGCACTACAGCTCTCTACCTTGTTTTTCACCTAAGCGTTAATTAACAGATCAAATAAAATATCCTCAGCTGAGCTGTAGTAATTATTTACCTTTATCTGGATAATGCTATACCACATTTCAACTTAGCAGATACATTCCCAGCCTTGCAAAGATTCATGCTTATTTTTAAACTGTCCAAACTGTGTCTGGCCCTTGGACCAGCTCCTATCTCATGATCAGAAAGTGTGTTTTTCACAGAGCTCAGACTACAATATCTGCAGAGCCTCTTGCTCCTAAACTCACGCAACCACCCTGTTTTAACCTTTGGGCTTCAATTATTCATTATCACAAACTACTGTAATGTAGCACTCCAGAAATACACACAACTAGGAAGCTACAGTGATAAAGGGAAAAAAAGCAAACAGCAGCAATATTCCTCAAAGATTTTGCAAAATATGTAATATAGGTAGAAAAGAATACATTTCTTCAGCTGTTTTAAACTGAAAGATTCAGTGAATACAGTAGATAATGAATACTGACAACCACACATATACAGCAGATATGTGTCAATGGGCTGAATTCAAACCACAGAGATATCACACGCATGTGTAACTGAGACGTAAAAAGCAAGCACAAGAAAAAGAACGAATGAAACAAATTTAGTAGTCCACACAACATAATTCAGCTAAGGAAGTAAAAGAAAAAAAAAAATCACAGGATGCAAAGAAGAAATTAAAAACAGCAGACATTGCATTTACCCAGACCATTAAAATAACAACTCAGGAAAATATGGAAGAAATAATGTACACATACATATATAGGTAAATTTTAATAAAACAAGCCAGATAATCTGTGATTAGAGGTTTGAACAAATCTAGTATGTATTCAAACTGAATACATTCATTAAAATAAGCAGCCAATCCAACAGTAAGGAAAAAGATGCACGATCTTCTCTAGAGACCTTGACAACCTGTGGGTGAGGAATCCCAGATCCTCAACTATGGGCTTTACACAGCAGCCCAGCCTGCAGGCTGTAAAAACTGGGCATTCAAACTTCTTTTTTTAGATGGTGAGATACATCAAATAACCAGTAACAGCAACAGCAGCCTCCAGCCCACCATTAGCAGGGGCAACTCTCAGTTCTGCCCTGAACTGGACATCAAAACAGTTTGGATAATACTAGAGCAGCATGCCTGGAAATCCCCAGCTGAAGTGCCTTACCAAATCAGATGTTGTCTCATTTTAAAACAGGAATTAATTTGATTCAGTCTCAAGGAAAGGAAAGTCATAAAAGCAGAGGAAGTCAGGGGAACCTGAGGGCAACACCACAGGTGACAGGATTATCAACCTCCCTACCGGAAACTGGGAATTTGTCCCCAAAACCTTAAAGAAAAGTCATCCCTAGGCAGATTTCAAATGGACACAACTGAATTATTCAAAGTCTTAGGATGAGCTCCCAGCAATGTTTTGTTCTCTCTTCCACCACCAATGTGCCAAGGGTCCTTTGTCCACCCACAGTCCTAAAATGCTCCTTGCCTCTTAAAAGATGAGGAAAGCCACAGAATGGTAGAAGAGATGATCACGTAACCCTTTATGCAACACCACAATCCCTGAATCATCACAGGCTCACTTGGAACCATATTTTTTTCCTTAATTTACCAAATTAACTAGAATGCTTCCAACCTCTGGGGATGACAACCACCGCATTAAATATTTTTCTTTTTTCACCAAACAGTTACAGAAGCTATTCATTTTCTACTGCCTTCCTATGATCCAGCAGCTGACCTGAAATCCAGCATCGTTTTGGAGAAAGGGTAGGAAGCCATCTGGAGGTGTACTTAACTCCAATATATAACTGTTCTACCAGGCAATAAACTTGACAGTCCCCCAGTCTGCTTTCTTCTTTTCCTCTGTCACTCGCCGAGTTTAATTTTCAATTAAATCAAGACAATATTAGGAAAATGGCTGGCACACCATTAACACTTCACTTGATCATAACTCCAATCTAATACTCAAGTGCTGTATTTAATTCAGCTTCTTCACGTTAGTAATTATTATGTGAAGGTAATGAAAACAAACAGATGGATAGAGGAGTCCACTTCATCCCTCCTACACCACTCCAGAAGGCTTGATATCTCTCACTTTGAAAATAATTCTACTGAAACATAGTATCACACACCCCTAGGAAATTAATTTAGTGAGTAAGGGGGAAAAAGCTCCACATGGCACACAATACCAAAATACAAAGTTTTAAAAAAGGTCACACAGAAAACTAATAATAACAGCAGCAGTAGTAATAATATGTTACCTTGTAGTACTTAGGAAACATCAAACTTGACTTTTATATGAGCGCTATACTTCTGCAATCACTGGATAAGCAAGCATAGCTTTCTTTAAAAGGACTTTTAAATGCAATTTTAACAGTCTACTTTGTACAGGCTGTGGGATTAGATTTCCCCTAGCCTGACTACAAACACCGCTGGAGGCATACATTCTCTGATAATAATTATGTCGCCCACTGACTAATTCCAGCATCTATATTCACTTGACCCTCATTGCTCATACCAGGTTTGAGGATAAGATTTCTCTGGACTACGCAGTAGATGGAGCAAGAGTTACGTTGTGAAGGGCTTTCCTAAATTTTCTTTGTTCATGTGCATGTTATGTCTACCACTGGAAGAAAGAAGTCTAAAAAGCAGCCAGTCTTTTTGAGTTAATATCAAATTAAGAAAAACAAAATTGAAAAGCTATTACGTATGCCTGTTAAAAACTACTCAGGACAGTATTATTATTATTTTCTATACCCATTTCACTGTATTGAATGATTAAAACTGCTATTCCTTCAGGAGTCTGATCTTAAGGAAAAAATACTATTTTAGTCTCCAACAAGTAAAGATATATTCTTTGGTTTATTTTTTTTTTTAACCACCAGTAGACCATCCTTACTATAATGGCAGCAGGAAGAAAATCAGATTACTCACAGAAAAAAAAAACCTAAATAAAACCCCAAATGCTTTAAAGAATTATATTACCTTGAATCAATAATATTATCTGGAATGAGATATGAGTAAATACATTACACATGTAATCCATTTGTGGAAAACAACCATACCGTCTGTAAGTGCTCAATGTAGCATTTCACAGACTAAGGTAATTTCCATGGCAAAAACAAGACTCCTCTTAGCACATGAGAGTCTCTGAATTTCTGAGCTATGTCTCTACTTATTTTAAGTAAAGACAAACATCTAAGAAGTAGAAAGATACTTACATATGACTGAAGCCAAGCATGCACTCTCAAAAGGAATGTCAGATATCTACTGTTTAAGCACAAGTAATTTACACTGCTGCTACACAGTCTGCAGTACACCCTACACTCCCCTTCTCCAACTCTGCAACCCTCACCCATTAAATTCCTCACGTATCTGAGTGTATGGAGAAAACCTCTAGGAGAACATGATAAAATTGTATCTCCTTTCTAGGTAACCACTATGAAGCTTTGGTTACTCTCTGCTTTTATCTGAGAGAAGAAAGCACAGTAACCTTACCAGCGTGGAGGGAAGGAAAGGTAGAATGAGGAAAATATGGTACAACTGAGGAGTATTTCAAGTTGTAATCATCTTTTTTGCTAATATTCGAAAGAGCCCCCAACACAGAAATAGGTCTTCCCAGACCACCCACTACAATGAATTTCTTCATTCCCTTTAGTTTTACAATTCAGATTATTCCCACATTAAAATGCTCCTTGGGATCCATACAGAAGGGTATTACTTGAAGGATAAACAGGAACTACAACTACATGGCTTTTATAAAGATTTGTATTGGGTTTGCTTATGTCATTAAATGAGCAAAACTGGAAAAGGTCCCAGAAAGAGTGAGAAGCATAAGGAAGCTGGCAATGAGTATGCCAAGCTCCAGCACAAAAGCACGTTAGTAAGCAAAATGGGGGAGAAAACAAGGGGAGCAGGGGGACCCAGAATGTGAGATTATAGAAAATTGCAGGGGTTTAATGGCCAGCAAATTAATCAACGGAGTCAATCGGGATCTCAGAAAGATGGATATTGGATGCATATGGATAAAGCTGATGTGATGGCAGGTTCTAGACTAGCACCAGGTTTAAAATTAAATTGGTCAAATATTTGAGGGACTAAGTAAATGATCTATATGACAACCTTAAGATTACAAATAAATGGCCTTTTCCTCTCTGACAAAAAGAGGCTGCTTGGAGACAAGTAAAAGATGTTTTACTTTATTTTCCTATTACTTTCTTCTTGAGTATTGAGTTAAGATGAAAAAGATAAAAACCAACAGTGGGAAAAGGAGGAATCCAGGAGGAAACCTTCCAGGAGAGCTTAAAATAGTACTCTACCCCAGTGACTAAGGCTGAGCCTCCTCTTACAAGATGATGCGTGTTTTACTGCACCATGAGTAAGGTGTGGGCCCTCCTACAGAAGCACAGCAGAGGCACTACAGGTTTTACCACAAGTCTCACCTTAGGCAAGAGCCTTTCTAGCAAGCCCTGCTAGAGCCTAATCTATCCAAATCTCATCTATTTTCTGCAACCACATCTGTCTAATGAAAGATATCACCTCACTCTAACAACCTTGCTTAATTCTGCTTGAGATTCTCAAAGTTATCATGCTCTACTATACTTTATAATACAGAAGCAATTAGACTTTGTCACCAGTAATATTATCATTATCCGCTTTTGCAAAAGACTGCCATAGGCTATCCAGTAACTCTGTATGTTCAGCTACATGAACATCAATGTACTACACAAGTGCTTTCATCAGAGGTGAAGTAAAGTTCTGTCTTACTATTCAACATATCACAACTGTGTATGTTTAAAATACAGTTCTGCAATACAGCTGGACAAAACTCCTTATTTTCAATCACTTGAAATACATGTTATGTTTGGATATCATTCTCTGCTTTGATCAACATTCTGCTACTTTTGTGAATTCTACAGGTGTTTAAACAAAAACCAGGATTATTATTCTGCTTATTGCCAGCACATCAGTAGGGTCACAGTGAACAAGGCAGAGGCTGATCTGAAGTCACAAACGTGAATCATTCCAACCTCAGTAAAACTCCACTAAGTGTAACAACCCTCACTTCAGAAATCATTATGGCTGTGAAGACACATATCAGTGTGTGGGCATTCAATGCTCTTTTAGATGGGGTATACATTTTGGAAATATAAACAATTACTCTGGCTAAAGCTTACGGTAACCAAGAGTCCTCTTTCAGTGATACTGTCAGGCTTTTGAAGAAGCCAAGTGTGAAGAAAAAGAACCCTTTTTTCAATACACATTGTGTTACTGTATTTTGAATTTAGGTTTCTGTAACAATCATACACTTTAACAAAACATTGCTAACTTGAAATAGTTTGCACACAAAGGGACAGAAGTTATTGCTACTGAGCACTTAAATCTTGAACAGCCATGGAGGATTCTCTCCAAAAGTCATCTTAATTGTACGGCACATTCATGCTAACCAAACAAGTGGAATGCAGACCACTTCTCATTTTGACACCACAGCCTACACCTAAGGTGTCCCACAAGCATACGAACAGCAAGATACGAAAAGGAAAGTTACTTTTTCCTGAAACCATAGACAACAAACAGCAGAGCAGGAGAGCTTGAAAACTCACAAACACATTCATTCCAGCAAGACAGCCCGCTTTCCACAAGGATTTAAGCCATCTGAAGTGACTGTTGTATCAGCTCTCCTGATAAGATTGAGAATTTTAGAATAACATAACGATCTTTCACTCTACAGAGGTGCCAAATAAACCTGTGCTTTTGAGTTTCACATAAATACAGCTATTGATCAATCATTAGACATTAAGCTGTGGCAGTGTTCCATGAGCATGTTTGGTTCATTGCTTTTAAGGTTAATTGTAGCCCAGCTGAATTTAACTGTGCAAGCACCTTACTACAACTGAACATATGTCTCTCAGCAGAAGTTGCTGTTTTCTTTGAAAGCACACAAAAAGAAATATCTGAAAAAAATGCTTATGTTAAAAAAAAAGAAAACAAAACCTCCCAACAAATCAACCAAAAAAATCCCACCACCAAAACGTTTTTTTTTCAATTGTCATCTCAGGTCAAAAAGAATCAGGATTATGACAAGCACAGAGAGGACTTTCAAATGCTCTTGCCTTCAACTATTTTCCCACAATAGCTACAGCATGTTTGGTCACCACTTAGGAAATAAAAGTTGAAAGAGTCACAGGGAAATGTATTTAAAAACAAGGGGCATCTTATCATCTTGGAATTTTTAACCTTAGATTCACTAGGATGCTCACCAAAACAATCTAAGCTGAATCATCACATACAGCTATGAAGTCTCAAACTGACCTTGAGATCTCAACAAGCCTCTGATTTTGCTATTTAACTCAGTTATTCACAGAAAAACAAAGATGATTCACTCTTACGTGAAATACAACTGGCCCAATTTAAAGCTCAGTTTAGCACTGAGCACAGAGAACACACCAAAGAAAAGCTAATTGACAATGTGAAAGAAGTAGAGAAATGCTAACAATTAAACAGGCTTGGTAGTTGATGTGGAGAAAGAGCTTCTTATTAAAACTCAGATTGAGTTGCATTATATTCATTACACTGAACAATGTGAATGTTTTGATGCAACCTTCCCATTTTCATGGCTGTTTTCACAAACAGTCAACTGCGGAAAACATTTCTTCTTAATTTACCACTGTCTAGGGCAGAGTAAACATTCAAGAATCAAGACCCAGAAAAAAATTGTGAAATCCTAAAAAAAGTTTTTTGGCTATTCTGAAATTCCAGAAAGACTAAAAAAACACACCAACAAATCCAACCACAAAAAGCAAGCATTGTGTTTCCAACAACAACAAAAAAATGATGGTGTCGTGACCACAACATAAATAAGCTAAATTTGAAACTTGTCACTGTCTGCAGCAGCTTACAAGTAGTATGTTTAACCTGGAGGGCAGCACAGACTGTAAACATGTATTTTAAAATAAAGGACAGGCTGAAGTTACTAAAAGATAAGATCTAAAAAGAAGTGATAAAATGCTTGCTCTCTGATATTGCAACACATGAAAAGTTTTCTCAAACTCTTTAAGTTGTGAGTAGGCCAATCTGTAAGAAACCTGTCTTACGGCTTTAGCTGCACTATAGTTTTCTAGCTCCACATTAATTGTAAAATCATCTCCTTCTTACAGCATAGTTTCTCAGTGAATCTGTTCTACTGGAACACTGTTAAAAGTTCTTTCAAGCATCAGTAGGATATTAAGGTCAGGTCTATCTAAGTTCTGAGAACAAGAAGAGAAACTCCACAAGTACAACTAGAAATCACTGACTGAGAACATAATTTTACAGAAATCACAGTATCTGCACTTAAAAATTAAATGACTATTTTTTCTGTGTTTAAACTCTTGATATCAATTAGAAGCTGGCACGAGATTCCTCTGCTAAACAACAGCAATTGTGATGGTAGAAACTTAATACATTTACAGCAGAAACATTAGTTTGCAAATGTAATCAGGTGTCACGGGAAAACAAAATCCTACCTTTACTGATGATTGAAACATTTCAAGTGCAGAATTAAAAAAATTTTAAAATCTCTATTAATATAAACAGTAAGTCCATAGGATCAGAAATATACAGTAATAAAGACCCCACTGGTAAATTTTCCTAGAACATATTCTCCTTGTTCTAGTTCAGTGTTTAAGTCCACTGACCATGTAAGTACAGTTTTCAGAACATCAATCACAAACAATCCAACTTTATATTTACCTATGAACCTCAAAACCCCATGAAGTATTAAATGAAACAAGTACTACAAGCAAACTGCACTAACTCTTTCTGAACTTTAACACTGTATACTCATTTGTGATGCCTATAAAGAACACAGAAGCTACATTTTCAATGTTTTGTACCAAAATATTCCTCTTTACATAAAGAAAATGAAACTAAATATGTATATCACCTGTCCCATTACTCTCTCTGATCCACACGGAAGGTTAACTTCAAAATGAACCTTGCTCTCTCCACGCATAATGCTCTAGCTCAGCGTGTTTTCCCCCCACAACATAGGAGCTTGCTCCAGTTGTGAAGTAAAAACAACAACAAGTCTGCATAGAGAAAACACAAACCTTCAAAATAAGATTAGGAGAACATACCCTCTCTTCTTACTGTTCAAACAAACACACAACCTAACGGTGTATTTATGATCAAGGAAAATAATCTTGCAAGGAAAAAACACAGGCATTCTTCACTTCACTCAAGTCCATCTCCTGTGGATAAGAAAGATACAGCTGTACTCTTGAACCCATAAGGCTTGGAAATTAGGCCATTCTTCTGCTTAAGGCACTGAAGGAAAGAATTCTTGTCAGATACTTTCTCCCACGCCCCCTCTGTCCAAATCAAAACCATGTGTTCTTATTGTGCAAAAGCAAATCCAGAAGAAAAAAAAAAAAAGAAAGAAATTGAACATGGTATAATCATTATCATCCCAACTTGACCACTTCATTCTATCCTCTTATCTTTTGCCCTGTTCCATTTTTTTTTCTCTTTAAAATGCACCTGTCCCATAGGCTCCCCTGTCAGAAAGGCATCGTTAACCACACCCACTTGAGCTGGCATCGGCGATGTCACCCTCCCATAGCTAACCCAAAAACAGGTGTGTATGTGTCAGAGTTATAATTATTTGTATGATAATGAAGTGAATCACATGATCATAGGTCACTGGTTTATCCTTCTTCAAACTTCCCCTGCCATGACATCTCTATCATTCTCATAAAGCACTGGCTAGGTAAGACAAACCGTAATTCCCACATTCCCCCTTGACTCTGGCCAGAGTTATCATCCACCACTCCTGCCTTGTTTATTCCTTCTTCCACTGTAAACATGCCAGATTGCTCCAGCAGAATTAAACAACTTTGAGGTATTTGAAAAGTACAAAACAAAATAATACCTCAAAACGTAGCTAGATGAGTGACATCACAGCACAAATAAACATCAATACCTTCCCAGATAATAGTAATACCCCCAGAAGATTAAATTACACTTACTATAGAGGAAAAGAACCATGTATTCTTATGCCAGACTAAGAGGTCCTTATGTCAGAAAAAACAAACTACACCATTCTCATTCTTATTAACTTTACTAAAAGTATGATATAGCAGGTAGTATAGAGCCAACTGTTGAATCTCTGAGTCTTTTCTTACAGAGAGCTCCCCAAAAACATCTGAGAATACATTACTCATGTATTTCTTCTCTTTTGCCTTAATTCAGGAAAACCATTCTTCAATTTAATGACACAACACAAGGCAACACATTATGAAGGGAAAATCATACAAGCCCCTCTTTCCTCAACTAATATCAACTCAATGAAAACAGAAGAGATACTCTACCTCAAAGCTTTTGATTTCTATCCTTCTCTTCTTCCAGTAGCTGCAGAGATGGGAAGCTCACTTCACCCAAACTAACCCCAAGTACAGTTGTTTAAATGCAGTGACACACTACCTGTCACAGCCTACCTAAAATGTATCAAGAGGAGGCTGTAAATAGTTACATGTACAAAATCAAAACACGGGGAAATTATTATTTTGAATACTACTCTTACCCCTCACTTGAAAAAATAAAACCCAGTAATACACATGAAAATACAGCACAGCCTTCACCCATTAGTTTCCCCAAGATTCCCAATGAACTGTTAGTAAGAAGAAGTGTTTGATAATCATAATCTACTTTGCTTCTTTAAACACAGCTTTCATGAAAGAGAAGTAACATTTCCAGTGAAAAATATTTATGGACATATGCTAGGGAAGCTAAACATAGCACTGGGAGATGTCAGGAATAGCAAAAACGCAAAGAAAAGAAAAAGGGTGTGAAGCTCCACAGGCCAGACCTATCAGTTACACACACACTGATGCTTCACAGCCCCTGGCTCCCTCCACCTGTTGTCTGTCCCTTGCTGCCAGTTCCTGTACTCTTCACTCCAGCTTTCTGGTAAGACTTTATCAAGTAATACACTGCCTGATCTTACGCCTTCTAGAATATTTTCAAAGGGCACTGGGGGACAAAAGGCACAAGGAATTATGGAAACAAGCAAGTTTTTCACCCATCCCATCAGGAACTCCTGTAATTCCTCAAGGAATGTATATTCCTATAATAGGTGCTATATCCAAGTATTAGAATTTATTTTTCAAATGATAACACACTTGCTTACA
This sequence comes from Platysteira castanea, assembly GCA_013397175.1. NCBI lineage: Eukaryota > Metazoa > Chordata > Aves > Passeriformes > Platysteira > Platysteira castanea. Next base: position 277,722 of record VYXC01003454.1, read on the forward strand.
CACTCACTGAGAAAAACACAGATTAAAATTTAATTTATTTTCTATTTCAAAGTACTGAAAGCAGCTGCCAAGAGACAGGGGGTGGTGGCGGCAGGGTAGCTCCCCATGATTTCATGCAACAACCTCACCCCATGTGCAGAGCACAGCTGGACGCGTACGTAGGTTTGTACTCAGAAGCATCAATCGGCTCTCTCTGGGATACAGAGCTCCAGCCTGTCCCTTGGGAGTCTCACAATGGAGCAACACTGTGAGATGGCCACGCATACCAGACGAAAGAAAAGAGCCACTCCTGAAGATGACCATTAGCTGCTGAGGAGAGCTTTGCTAATATGTATACTGAAGAACTGGAAATATGCACTACAAAGGCGGACTTTTTTACCAGGCCAAAACCTGCTCCTTAATTCCTCACTCATTCCAATTACTTCTCCCTTTAGTTGCAACTTCTCACCACCTCAGTTACCCACAGCTTACTAGCTCAACTTTGTACATCACGAGCCACCAGCATAAACAGTCCCCCAGTCCATTAATGTTTATTAGCAGAAGGAAGCACATTAAAAGTAATTTAAGAGTCTCACCTCACCCTCACAGAATCCATTTTAACTCAAGGAATGCTGTTGATCAGGAAGTCAGCAACAGACCACCTACTCCTCCTCCATCCTACATTTGCCACTTTAGCCAAAGGTCTTACGTAAGGGACAGCACGGGTAGCAAGGACAGCTTCCTGAGGCTGCCCAACAGCAGAGCTCCAGGTCTCTGCTCCAAAACCCTGCAGATGTCACACTAATGACAGCACTGGAGTAACTCTGTGCAGATTTGGGAACTTACAACTGCACAGATCTTTGGTGCTTATCTGGCTGGAGGATTACATTCATTAGTATAAGGTTGCAGACTTACACCAAGGTTTTCAGAAGCAAATGTGCAATTTGGAGTATGCTGATACCCTGTACAAACCTGGGTGTTTCAGATGCCCAGTGCACTCTCTGAAATTACAATAAAAAAAAAAATTACACTTACTAGTCCTTAGGTGTCAAAATTTAGCACTCACAAGTAGCACAATATTTTTTAAATTAACTACCAACACTCTGAAGTTTTCATTCCATAAAAGATGATGATATTTGAAAATATTTCCATTTGCCTTGTGTATATTTTGCAGGTCTTATGGACTGAATTACTGGATACATACATAAATATTTCTTATCCCTTCCTGTCTTCTATCTCTCATCTACGTTCCTATATACATTTGAAATAGAGACATATGAGTAACACGTATCATGCAAACCTGGACTTTATCATTTCATTAAATCGAAATTTTCATCCCAAGGACTTGCTCATCCTTACAGTAACACAGAACTCATCAGTCCATGAAGAGTAAGGACACACCAAACACATCTATTCACTTTAAACAGTAGTAAGACTGATATTGCTGTGTCAGTTAAACTTCCACTGAGTGACTGATACTAAAAGCTCATTATAATAATTCACCATGCTAGGGTTTCACTTCTCTAGCTATGTTACCTTTTTCTGTTACCTTTGTCTTCCAAACCATCTTCTTACATTCACTTTTCCTTTCATTTCAGTCAGTAACCTATTCAGAAGGCACTACTGCTTGGGCTTGTAAGTAACAAACCTTACGAGCTCCTGCTACTAGCCGGAATCTCTATAGAATAGATTGATGCAATACGAACAAGCATCTTCCTTCATTTCTTACCAATCACTTTCCACATAAATAGAAGGTGGGTATGATTGCATGTGTTATATTTCCTATGACTTCTTTTCCTCCTCTTTCTGCCACCTTCCCAAAGGCAACTAAGGATACACATTGCAAACATACTGCTTTTAACAGGGGTCCTCCTCACCCAAGACAAAAATGTCACACCTTCCACACTACCACACCTATGTAAATAATCACCACTGATGGACAGGACCAGACACGGTCCAGCATTTCTCAGGTACACCGCCCACCATAGCCAAGACTGGTTATTTCCTATAGGAGACCACCACAGCAGAGAACACCACCGGGCTCTCACTCCATCGAGTCCGGGCAGAGCAGAGGAGACCGCAGAGATATTTAAACAGAGCACAAAGGAAGATGCAATGAACTCGGGAAGAACGAAGGACACGACCACAGCCTCTCTCAGAGGCAACACAAAGCAAAGCAGAGGAAGGAATATAAAAACACCAGGGACCGTCTTGGAGGTGCAAGCCGAACAAAGAGCAAGTACCACTGAACCCCAAAAGGTGAGGCAAGGCCAAGTGCCAGGCGGTCAGACAGCCCACAAGTGGATATCCCCAAGGCAGGCGCGGAGGTGCCGTGTATGGGGGCCGCCCTAAGGCGGGGCAGCCCGGCTGCCGCCCGCAGGGGCTACAGGCCTCTCGCCGGCGGGGGCCCGGAGCCAGCAGCCCGTGCGCGCCGACAGCCGAGGACATATAAGGGCAGCCCAGCCCGGCCCGGCCCGGCCCAACAGCGCTGGAAGGGGCTGCGGGAGGGTTCCCCGCGGGAGGGCCGGGGCCGCGGGCGGGCTGGGGCGACGTGGAGCGCGGCGGGCTGGACCCGCCCCGGCAGCGCCGCA
>VYXC01003454.1:280507-339511 GCA_013397175.1 Platysteira castanea
GCCCCCGCCCCGCCGGCCCCGCCGCAGGAAGCGCCGGGCGGTGCGGGCGGGCGCGGCAAGCGCGGGCGGGCGGGCGCTGCTGTGGCACCAGTGCGGCTGTGGCCGCGGCTCCGTCATGGGCCCAGCCTTGGGGGAGGGCCGGGAGGGAGGGCGCCCTAGGCCCGGAGCTGAAGTGAAGTGGGACCTCATAGTCAACAAGAGGCAGGGCTGATCTCTTCTCTGTGGTGACCAGTGACAGGAGCCGAGAGAATGGCCTGGAGCTCAGTCAGGGGAGGTTTAGGTTGGATATCAGGAAACGGTTAGTCACCCAGAGGGTGGCTGGGCACTGGAACAGGCTCCCCAGGGCAGTGGTCACAGCATCAGGCAGCCTGGCAGAGTTTAGGAGGCCTTAGGACAATGCTCTCAGACACATGGTGTGATCCTTGCAGTGTCCTGTGCAGGGCCAGGAGTTGGACTCGATGGTCCTTGTGGATCCCTTCCAAACTCGGGAAGCCTGTGATTCTGTGGGACAGGTGTGATGCTTCGCCGGGGGGAGGGTGTGCTGCAGTGCCCCGGGGTCAGGGCCCGCCGGGGGACCGGATAATCCCTCAGCCTGGCAGGGTGGAGACGCCTCGGAGAAAGCCAGCGGGGCTCGGCGAGTCGGTGTCTGGGGAGCCCCAAACCTCCTGCGTGTGGGCTGTGGGACAGAGCCCATGGGGTGCCAGGGCTGCTGATGTTGGCTAGTGGGTTGCCAGAGCTCTCCCTCCGTGGCTCTGGTTGTCTCTGGTTACCAGGAGCCTGGGGAAGGGCAGTGGCGCAGCCCTGCCTGCCTCTTGCACAGCTTCAAGTTTGCAATTCATGGACTCTCTGGAGGTTTGTAAAACCCTGTGTCAGCATCNCTAGGCCCGGAGCTGAAGTGAAGTGGGAACTCATAGTCAACAAGAGGCAGGGCTGATCTCTTCTCTGTGGTGACCAGTGACAGGAGCCGAGAGAATGGCCTGGAGCTCAGTCAGGGGAGGTTTAGGTTGGATATCAGGAAACGGTTAGTCACCCAGAGGGTGGCTGGGCACTGGAACAGGCTCCCCAGGGCAGTGGTCACAGCATCAGGCAGCCTGGCAGAGTTTAGGAGGCCTTAGGACAATGCTCTCAGACACATGGTGTGATCCTTGCAGTGTCCTGTGCAGGGCCAGGAGTTGGACTCGATGATCCTTGTGGGTCCCTTCCAAACTCGGGAAGCCTGTGATTCTGTGGGACAGGTGTGATGCTTCTCCGGGGGGAGGGTGTGCTGCAGTGCCCCGGGGTCAGGGCCCGCCGGGGGACCGGATAATCCCTCAGCCTGGCAGGGTGGAGACGCCTCGGAGAAAGCCAGCGGGGCTCGGCGAGTCGGTGTCTGGGGAGCCCCAAACCTCCTGCGTGTGGGCTGTGGGACAGAGCCCATGGGGTGCCAGGGCTGCTGATGTTGGCTAGTGGGTTGCCAGAGCTCTCCCTCCGTGGCTCTGGTTGTCTCTGGTTACCAGGAGCCTGGGGAAGGGCAGTGGCGCAGCCCTGCCTGCCTCTTGCACAGCTTCAAGTTTGCAATTCATGGACTCTCTGGAGGTTTGTAAAACCCTGTGTCAGCATCAGAGTGTCTGTGTAAATCAAACCATTTGTTTGAGCACCTCAGCCAGCCCACTAGCCTCCTTTACCCACTTGAAGCTGAAATGAGATCAACAAGACTGTGCGGCACATCCCTCTGCTTATGTCCGACCAGCTCACAGTCCTTGAACACTTAACTAGTGACCTCATGTGCTTAAAATTAGAACCATACACGCATTTTTGTCTTTGAGAAGTTACTAGTGTTTACACAACAGCAGCTTTTGCTATAAAACCAGCCAAACCCTTCACCAAAATCTGAAAATAATCTGCAAAAAATGCAAAAAAACCCCCCCAACTTCCCCTGCACCAGAAGCAAAACAGTGGGTCTGAATTTCCATTGCAACATTTTGACAGATTTGTGTAGCTGAGACTGTAAACATCTTCATAAATTCTGTAAACACAATCCTTGTTCTGAAAGACCTTAGGAAAACACTTTGGAAGGCACTTCATGAGTTGTATGTATCTTCAGGAAGCTCTTATGTGCTCATGAAAGAGCACTGACTGTTATACATTACTTGTAGATAACATGTATAAATGCATCTTTATGTATAGGTAAACACAATAGTAGTGCATGTTTAACTCTGGCTATATTAATTCTGGTGTTGTTCAAGCGGTACCCCCAGCTCCTCAGCACTGGTCAGCACACAGTGGAGTTTTCCACATATTTGGGAAAATGGCTGATGCAGGCACAGGCAGAGAGCATCCCCATGTCATAGGAGCAGTGTAACTGGACTCACTACTTGCACATTCAGGATCCTGTTGCTCTGAGCATGTATGATTTGTCAGTCTGGAAATGATAGAGGTTCCCACCTCATCAGACCAAAGCCTCCCAAATCCTGGAAAGGGCCTCTGTGAATTCCTAACTCTCTCCTCACATAGCTGGAACTACCGACTGCAAGGGAAATTTTAGGGTCCTTCATTTTACTAGGAACAAAATAATGCAAGATTGGGTTTACTTGAGGTAAGCAGCCATGGTCTAGCCAGCATGCTGAAACAAGTTTGTTGACAAACTGGATATTAACCCAGTTTAGTTGCTTAGCTCATCAAAATGCACTCACTTTTATCCCAAGTAAGAACAAGACTGTGTCTAGAGCTCTGTGTGGGGCCTGACTCTGCAATCCTTACTTGGTCAAAACTCCCACTGATGCAAACCCATCCTGGTAAGGATTTGGGTATGTGCGTGTGGTCGGAGAAGAAAGAGGTGTAAGCTTCAATGTCTTCTAAATGTGTTTAATGGCACCATCAACTAAGGCAAAGCTTAGAGAGACTTCCCGCCTTGCAGTTTGAATAAGCTTTGGTCAGTATTTCATAGGAAAATGTTGGTTCATCAGAAATTAAAAGTGTAATGGTGTAATAACTCTTGTTATCTGAAGATCTGCTTTGCAATTGTTTTGGCCATGGTTGTTACTGTTATCATCTTCTTTCATATTAATAAGGTCAGTCATTCATTTAATGGCTCTGTTTAATTTTGTTGTGTCATCACTACAGGCTTCATGTTTCCCCCAGGGGGGAAAATGTGGGGACAATGACTGATGAGCTGCATGGCAGAGAAGGTGACCACAGAGATGGTCCTGTCATAACTCGGTCACTCTCCAAAGAGACCAAGCAGGAGATAGGCAGTGGTCTGAGCACAGAAATGGCCTGGAAGGAGAATGCTTCAAACTGTCTGAGACCTGCAACTAAAATATGCAGAAAGTTATTGCTGCTTCAAGCAGCATTAAGTCCTGCTTGGTGCCCAGCATGAGTTGTCTCTCATGTGGTATATTTAGTGAATGGCTTGAACTTTGGCACTGAAAACGTAGATATTCCACCACCTTAACAGGGCCCAAATCCCATCCACTACTGCAGTAGTGATTTCAGACACTGACTTGAATGAAACCTTTTCCCACAATTTTCAAATTCAGTTCTCAACAGCGAAAGGGTAAGAGGTTCGGAAATAACACGGGAACAGGTGACCATTGAGATGTGAATAAAACAGAGCAAAATTCTGCTCTTTGCCTTTCATTACACTGGGACATCTACTGTAGTGTGGAAAACTAAATGAAAGACCTGGCAAATATGAAAGAGTAAAATAGGTCCAACAGCATGCAATAAGGCTGCAATAGCATTAAGGAGTCCTGAGGTCATTACAAACTGCAGGTACACGGCTCCATGGATTGTTGACTTTCATGAGCTACACCGTAAAAAATTACATGTACTCTGAGTATATGTAGACTTTGTAAATATATTATAGTTCCAATCAAGATTCTGATCTTGCTGCAAGAATCATTGGGAAGTACAATCTTAGTGGAAAGTTAAGTAACTTATAATTTGCCCTAATACTTTAAACCTGCAAACAAATGAGCTTTTTTTTTTAATAGCAAGCCATACCCTTTGTGAATACTTTTATCATGTCTATGCAAAAAACCTCCCCCAAATGTTTAAATACATTTAACAGGTCAGAATTTGTCTCAAGGTCAGTTGTACTGAAATTTAGTAGTTAAGTTTGTGTCTTCACTTTTTCTGGGTGACTGAAGATTTTTATTGTTTCAATGCCATTATGAAGAGCTGCCCTAAGAATATCCATGTAAGAACTTCATATGAAAACAGTAAATAAAAGCTGCACTCATCACTGATTAGCTTGGACATCTGGTAGAAGGATAATAAAATCACAATGCACCTTTATAGTTGCAGAACTTTCTTGCACATCCCCAAGGCCTCTATAATGTTATCAGAAAATCTACTCCAGAGAAGGGAGAATTATCTCTTAAACATGTGGGTTGCCAGTTGTCTGAAGAAGCTTGTAAAGGCAGTTGTTCTGTCCCTGGTCATGAGTCTGATGGCCTAAAAAGCCAGAAGGATCTTGTAAACTAGTCCCACTATGTTGAAGATCTCTGCACTGGCTCTTAATAATCATCGCTAAAAATAACTAGTTTTGATTGTTTCCTTCAGCTTTGATATCTCGTCTTTCTTTTGATGCCCCCAGTCTCTTCAGCCACACAGCCAACCACTTCCCACATCTGAAGAGTTTCGAAAAGGAAACTAGCAAGCCACTGTAGCACTGAGGTAGAACCACAATGAAACCTGGGGCAATGGCAGCTCTGTGAATTTCACCCCTTGTTTTCTTTTGCTGCAGCATTTTTTGAGTGTTGTGGCTTTCAATAGTGGTTTCAAACTTACTTTTAAAAAAAGTTTTCATTTTCTTTCTTTCCTCCTTTTTTTCTTTTTTTTTTTTAGCTGCAGTTTAGATTAGTATCTTGGCAGAGAAGGTAAGGCTTGAATCATTTTCATGCATCAGCACTGACTATCTTTTTTGCTATTCATTTTTTGGGAAACATTAGCATTCTTAGAAAAGACTATCAGAGTAATAATGAAAACAGTATAGTATGTTGGAAGTATCTGTAATGAATATGCAATGTCTTGGTATTCCTTTTATCTGAAAATATTTATTTGTTTTGAAAGCATGTTAATGAATAAAATAACTATTTAAATCAGGTGCTTCATGATTCCTGTCATAGTTGTATCTGAGCTACCACATAAAACATAATGCACCTCTGCATTCAAGCTGGGAAGCTTCCCAAGCTGTTGCTAAGCTGTAGATCTGAGGAGCACAGATACTAAATGGTCTGTCCAGGAGCAGAAAGGAAGCCACGGACAAAGGAGACAGCACATTCCCTAGAAGTAGTCCTTGGGGACCCTCTGGATACAGTTTTAAAACCAGCTTTAGATAAGCCCAGGAGATGGGGCAGGATGGCAGAAAGCCTGCAACAAGATGCCTGGTGATCTGCCATTGCTCTTCAGAGGGCCACGAGAGACCAGAAGTGGGGGAAGAGTTGGGAAAGGCAATTAGCCTAAGTGGTCACAGATGTTCTCACTCCACATCTGCCCTCTGCAGACTTCAGTGGTGTGGTTTCTGTGGAAACAGAAACTCTGAGCTAAATGGAGCTGGTAGCCCTGGCAGGATCTAATTTTTCCAAAGATTTATTCCACAGTGGCACAACAAGAACTCCTTGATGCAGAAAGGTGCAAAACTATCCTGCAGCAGTATTGCATATTCTGATCCAAGGAAGAACGGCTTTTGATCCAGGAGCAATTGCAGGCTTTGTTATGAGTTGATCCAATAAGTGATTCTGTAATAGGAAGGTCTCTAACTGTGGCAAAGACCCTATGTAATCCTCAGGGAGGACGGGATCAATTTGAAGTCTTTCCTCTGCCCATCTTAAGGTGACCAAGGAAAGAAAGATTTGAGCTAAACTCCTAACTGCAGCACTTAAGCATGTGTGTGTATATCTCTGTGTGTGAGTATTTTTTTACTTACTTAGGACTCATTTTTGTAATATCTTATTTGGTTAAAATACCTTGTTGAATGTACTAGGTTTCATTTTTTATTGAGTCACTCTACCACTTTAGAGGCTTAAAATGACTCGGGTTGTGTAGTACTTTTTTTCCATCTTTCCCCTAGCCCCTCCTCCACCCCCCCAAAAAAAAGCAATTGCCTTGTTTTGTTTTCTGCTGACTGCACTGAACTGGCAGAATAGCCTTAATTGACAAAATGACAGGATAGAATAAAATGTTGGAAGGAAAGACCTGACACAGGCATTCCTGAACTTTTTAGCAGTTCAACCACAATGGCCTGTTCAAATGAATTCATTACTTCCACAAGAGAAAGTAAATTTTATCCTTCCCAGAATTTGCATGCGGAACAAAATGGCCAACAGCCGCTGACTGCCGTGAGTCATCCTGACCGTGTCTTATAGTGGACTGAAGACTAAGCTGAAATCCATCCCACCTTCTCCGAGGTTATCAGGAGCACGGGAAGGGCATCTGGACCTCCTGTAACAGCTGCTGAGCCAGAGCTGGCAGTAACCTTGACTGCAATAGCTTCAGCTATGGATTCAGCTATGGATTTAAAAGAAGACAGATTCTAAAAGTCTCCTTTAAAGATCCCAAGAGGGTGTAAAACAACCAGATGAGAATGATAGGCAGCAGGGTTCACTTTGGCTGACTAAATGTCTGCACAAAACCAACGCCTCAAAATCAGGTGCAGGGAGAGGGAAGGGGACCTTACTCTGAATTACCTGGCCACTCCTGAGATGGGATAACTGACTGGACAGGGCCTTCGTCTGCCACCAATACCATCCACTTGCAAAACCACATCGTCTTGCTTTCCCAGCTGGGAAAGGAGGGTGCCTGGAAACAGATAGGAGAACACAGCAAACAAGAAAAGAAGCACGTTGTCAGATTCTACTTTTTAAGTTAGCCAGAGAAGTAAGAAACAATGTCAACCTGATTTCCAGAATGAGATAAAAATAAACCAAAGGTGTTATTTTTAGATGTACCAAGCTATCCAATAACAATTCAGCTTTACGGCATGTACAAATAGGATCCAGAGTCTGATTTTGGTCATATTGCTGGAAGTTTTCCACTGGCTTCAAAGATAGTTACTAGTTTCACCAAAGTAATTTGATCAGAATTTGGCCCTAGATCTGTTGTTCCTTGATGTAATGCACTTACTCAATAAGTTTTAGGGGAAAAATAATGATTAAAAAAATAAAAAGAAGCAACACACTGCTCTACCTCACAGTTTTATTGAATCTTAAATGATTGTAAGTGTTTTGAGAATGAACAGTGCCCTATGTCTGCTAAGCATTATTATGCATTATATAAATGCATAATATCAGGCGTGCTATTTTCATCTTTGCCCACAGCATGTTAGTGACGTCTCTGCAGTGGGATGAAATGCAACACTATATTTAATAAAGGTTATGGATTTTGTTTCTATTTCATGTTGTTAGGTGGTGTGCTGCTTCTGATATCTAGGTCACTGTTCAAATCTCTCAGGGGTTAACCATGGCCAGTCATTCCTATCTGGTCCTCTGCTGCTACGGGAAAAGTTTTTCCCCTCTGTAACTCATCATCTTAGTTTAAAGTTAGTGAAAATGCTCTGTGATGGTGCCAATGCTTACGGGGATGGAAGAAAATGCCAGACTTCATTCTGGGATATTCATAACTCAGCTACACAGTGTTGTTCATAGTGATGTAAAATGAATTAAGGACATTTAGCTGAAACACTGTAAAGTCCAGCATCTTTTAGGAGTACTAAAAAACTAAGTAAAATACCTGAGAATAAATTTAGTAAGCTAATGGTTTGCTTAAGAGAATAATTTCATTTTTTACACAGGTCTGATGTGTTTGAAATGAAGTATAGATCTCACTGGGGTACCAGAACACTTTCCAGTATGGTTTGAAAGTCCATCTTTGGCAACAACAAAATTTATTTCCATAGCAAAACTAAATATATATATAAAAATTCTTCAGGTTAGATTTGTGTCTCAAACCCTACTCTTGGCACTATCATGTAGTCCCTTTATTTGTCCTAAAGAAGTATATAGAAAATCCACTGGAACAAATCTTAAGGCCTTCTGGTCAGTATTTATTGAGCTTTTACTAGAAAAGACCTAGCAGTAGTTCAAATCCTGATGGATAAAAAACAGCTGAGCCCACTCCCTTCCCTCTGATTTCCATAGCAGTTGTTGCTGAGTAAGAACTGGATGCATCTCCTGCTCCTGCATCAGGACTGCTGACATGAGCAAGTGGGAGGAAGATCAAGCTCCGGCAAGGACGGACTTCAGGAGCTGGTTCGTTCTTCTTTCACACGGATGGGAGTGTCACAGCATGCTTTCCTGTCTAATCAGTCTCAACACAGCCTTGCACAACTCAGCCTGCTTTAAGCTTTTAACCAGGGTGTAGGAGTTCAGAAAAAAAACCACCTCCCTTCCCCCAAGAAAAATGTAATTGCAAAGATTTGTTTTGATGTAGCATGTACAGTAGACTTGAATCACTAAAGGGAACCACACGTTTGTGTGAGCATTTTTTCTTTCCCTCATTTTCATTCCTAGTTAGTTATTCTTTTTATTTACCTCCTAGAGAAAATGCACTAGAGACTGGATCTGATTTCCAGTGAGGCCCATGGTGGAGCTGCCAGGGCCATAATCCCTGCAGCTGTAAGACAGCTCCTCTCTGATGACCCCACTGGGGCTGCCCCAGTATATACCAGCAGACAATCTGGTCCCCATCATCATTAATGCAGACAGTGACTCATCTTGTGGGCCAAAGCAAATGTTAATGCTTAGTAATTATATCAAAATAGTGCACAGTGATAGATTCCACTCTCGTTGTAATTGTGTTACTAATTACAAGTGCTGCTTATTCTTTGTAAGACTCATTTGTTTTAGTACTCTGAGAGAAATCACAAGGTTAGTGAATTTAAGGCTTCATACAAACAAAAACCTTGATGTTACAACATGATCTGCACCAAAAGCAGTGCATATATATGGAATTTCAGTGTCAAGATCATGGTGCTTGTAAGCTCTCTAGACCTCTGGTGAAGCCTACACAGGAGTTGCGAATTTATTCTTCTGTTAACAAGCTCAGAATATGGATCTTGGTTATTATTATTACCAGTACGTAGCATGCCGAGATGTGGAGGACAAATGGCAGAGCAGACTAAAATTCAAATTAAGAAATAAATGAGCACAGTAAATAGCAGGGTGAGAATGGAATACCAAGGGATGAAGCCAATAAAATATTGTTCAGTTTAGGGAAGATGATCCGACAAAATTAACTAGTATTTAACAATCACATACTCACTGTAGAGTAATTTATTGTGACAGCAATAAGGAAACCACTAACGAATGGCTACAGAAATGTACTGTTTGGTCCCCTTAATATAGATCTAAACCAATGCCATCAATGAAAATGGGTATTCCTCGACAAGACAGAAAGACAGGCTGGGAATTGGGGCTGTTCAGACTGGAGAAGAGAAGGCTCTGAGGACACCTTAGAGCACCTTCCAGTACCTAAAGAGGGCCTACAAGAAAGCTGGAGAGGGACTTTTTACAAGAGTGTGTAGTGATAGGACAAGGAGGAATGGCTTCAAACTGACAGAGGGTAGCTTTAGATGAGATATTGGGAAGAAATTCTTGACTGTCAGGGTCGTGGGGCACTGGCAAGGTCAGGTTTTATGGGGCTCTGAGCAACCTGGTCTAGTGGAAGGTGTCCCTGCCCATGGTGGGGGAGTTGGAGCAAGACGATCTCTAAGGTCCTTTCCAATCCAAACCATTCTGTGATTCTATGATATTTCTGTCTCTGTTACTTATAAAACTTGTTTTACCATGGCACCTGAGCATCTTTCTTGTTACAGTCCTCACATCCCATACAACTGGGAAGTCTTGGAGCAGGCCCTCAGCACCTGGCATCCCTGGGAGGGTGGCAGGCTTTCAGGGATGGCACAGCCAGCATGGATTGCCCTAGCCTGAGTACCTGATCCCTACCTTCTGATGGCACAGCTGCTGGCACCACCACCTAGCAGTAGCTCTCCAAGCCTTCCCTATCCCATCCCATCCTTCTCTTCACCCTTGCTCTTAGTTTCCCTGCAGTGAATGACTGTACACTAGCTCAATCTTCTTTCCCTCTATTCCAATGAGCCTGTGAGACAGAGGAGAGAAAGTTGGGACTGCTGTTTCTCAGAAGAAAGGAGAGAGCTTTTGCTTTTCGGGGAAGGAAAGAAAGTAAACTCTTACTCTTCCTATCCCTATCTGTATTTCATGGATCTTACCAGTTTTCCTCCCTTCAGACTTGCTCAGTGCAACTACAAAATTCACCTTTACCCATCTATCTTGGAATTCTTGGGGAATCTTATGTCCTTCATACTAATGGCAACAGATGCATGGAAAAAATAAATTAGTCTATCCAGAAAGTCTGTAGTAGGGGAGACCCCCCCCCAAAATTAATCTCACATATGGTGTGTTACCCTGGCTAATTTTATGTGAAACCATATTTTTTACATGTTAATCCATGCTTCTCTCCTTCTTCTTTTATTTTTAGGTCTTCTGAATTCAATGAAAATGCAGTATTGCTTCCTCTGACGATGCTGATCAACAGAATTTCCCTCGCAAGCATATCTAGGTGGCAAGAAAGTTTTGCAAATACTTGTGCAAGTGTTCACCTAGTTCATAAACCGCATAAATTAATCATACTGAAATCTTCCTATGGGTCAGAGAACTGCACAGACAGGGGTCAGAAATGGTGCCATCAAGCAAACCAAGCTTTAGGCAGCTGGTCTAAGCCGTTGTCCTAATGCATAGTTCATGAACGAGCCATTGGCTGCAATATGTTGGTGTTGATCATGTATCAAATAATAATGAGCACTGAAGAGTAGATTCTGCAAATGAACGAATGGGGCTGACTCCCTCACCTTGGTATGAGGAATGTGTCTTGAGGCTCATGTTTATGGAACTACAAATTTGTTCTTTGATCTCTTCCCAATAATAAGGCTGAAGGAATGCAATTTTTGTTGTTAATATTTTGCTTAACGTTCATCTAGGGAAAGTCGTTAATATTCTGTAGCTATCTCATCAGTCTCAAGGGACATGTCATATACATTAAAGGAGACATATCAATAATTAACATAAACCCCTTCTAATCCTAAAGTCAAATATTAACATCCTCCCTTACTTTCTTCTTTTCTTCTTTTTCTTTTTTTCTTTTTTTTTTTTTTTCTTGGCTTCTGGCAAATTCCTGAAGAACCCAAGGCTGAGAGTGGTAGAATTTTGCCCAGAGATGATGAAAATAATGAGATAGCCATGTGCCTGCATGCCTGTGGCAGATTTCAGGCATCTAAGTCTGCAGTAATCTCAAAAGTTAAGTGTGCAGGGAAGTGCTTTATAATGTGTCATAATCCTGCAGTTAGCTCTAATCAAGAGAATTTTCAATACCTATAAAACAATAAATTTTGGGGACAAGAGGTATTCTTCTCTGGATTAAAGCTGATTCTTTCTAAAAGTCTATTAAAAACTAATTGCCATAAAAATAATACTTTTAAATATGCATATTCAGTTATCTTCGAAATTATATATATTTAGATGTTTCTAAAACTGACTTATGAACCTGTACGTAAATCCTTGTGTTAAAAGCTCCATTTTCATCCTGTAGCATTAGCATTTAGACCATTTAAAAAGGTGTAATAGTGCCACATGTTCAAAGCAATTCCAAATTCCAATTAAAGAGTAGCATCATGTTAAACAGCTGTGAAGTTAAATATATGTGCATAATTTATTAAGTATAGGCATAAAGGTTTTTTTCAAATGTCTATGCACATTTGAAAATGGTGTCTATCCCTACATATAGTTACACCTGTATGCACAATAAACTGCAGACCCATAGATTGACTCAGTAGAGGCATATAAATAGTTCAGATACATTCCTAAGGCATCTTCAATCTAACTTTTTTGTCAGTGGGAAGGAACGGGTTCTTTTGTAACAATGAAGTAATTGTTTGTTTTCTCCTTGCCATTTTTTTGCAAGAATTAGACATTTTGGGTTACTTATTACCATGAGATGATTCCTCTTGTTCTGCTGAAGGCTCAAGCAAGGCCAAGTGTTTCCTAATTCCCAGAAGGCACGTGTTATCTCGTGGTAACACACACACACATTGCAGTGTGACATTTCTCCTTAATACAGGTAAATTTGCCATACTGTATCCAGGATACAGCTTTGTGCTTCCATTAAAATCTCACTTGTACTTTCCTGCTTGCAAAATACTTTGTCAAGCTGTATAATACAGAGTAAAAATTTCACTGAGCTCTTTTACCACTGTGATTTTAATAAAAACCAGAGAAAGGCTAAACAGAAACATCCAGCTGCTAAAAACCTACAGGACTGGCATTTAGGTGAAAGCTGCTGCCTCTGCTCTTGTCCATGTGGGAAAGGACCTCAATAATCTCATGCTCCTGATGGCCAACAGTGTGTGGATAGCTGTCTTAGAATATATTGTGAATATAATGGAAATATGTTATTGTTCAAAGTTTTCAGGATGTTACTGTTGAGGCCTGACTATAACAAGGTTTCCTAACTTCAGTCAGCAAACAAGGCGAGGAGCCTTCTGCAAGTCTTCTCTTCCCTGGCTGCTGCATTTCTCAACATTCTCAGTCAGGAATACATCAAGGATGCATCCCAGCTTTCAGATTGTTCCTTGTGCTGTCAGTTCTGCAGTTAGTCACTTAAAAAGATGGACAAGTCTGTGCAGTGGGCAGCCATCTCACGTCATCTCAACCACCCTCAGGGGCAGCTCTGGCTTATTTTTCCACACATCAGGTACTCTGAGGCAGATACTCTCCAGGCTGCTAATGTCTGCTCAGGGGAGATGTGAAAACTCCCTTGTACAAGAGGCAGGGGAAGGAGCAGAGCAAGGCAAGCCCCCCAAATCCAATATTAGTTTCTGATTGCAGCATATTTTTCTCCTTTCCCCATAGCAGAGTGTCATTGTACCACTCTCAGCTCTTTGAGTTTGAAGTCCACCGAGATCAATATGCAATGAATGCGGCCATGAGAGGACACATTAATGATAGAACAGGGAGAGGACAGTGAAAACAGCCTATTAACTGTTGCACTTGGGGATTTGCCTCCAGAAGCTAAGGTCCTTCCAGATTCCCTCCAGAAAGGAATTTGCAGCCACTGGGCACATACTCTTTCTGTCAATAATTTATTGTATACTGCCAATGAGGCAATGCAGCCCTTTCTTCATGTACAATGAGCTACTACACTGGCAGATAAAGCCACACATGGCATATTGTAAACGTGATCTTTAAACCCAAGTTCTTCTGTGTCACAGAATCACCAACAGAGGAATCTTTCTTCTGTTGAATGGGGGCTTGGATATGGGAAAATTTTCTGTGGGGAATTCCCATGTGCCATAAATAACTACCATATGCCATAAACTGATAATGAACCTGGTTATCTTCTAAGTAGAGTCATAAAAAATATTTTCTGTTTTGTCAGTAATAATCCACCTGTTTAGTTTGGGACATTAACAGGCAAAATTTTAGCAATAGCTTTTTATGCTTCTAATGTCTTCCTTCAAGAGAAAAGGGGAAAAAATCCTGGACTGGAGGGAACTGAAGAGGCATACTGACTGGAACACAGCTGCAGTAGCTAGATCAACATGAAAAACAGATTTTTTGGGGGTTTTGTTTTCTTTTTTCACAAAATTGTCTGCGGGAGTAGCTCCCCTGCAGACGTATTTCTGAAGATGACAGCCTCTGCTTTGCATCTGTTACATACAGAGCTGAACACGGGCTCTGCAGTTTGAAACTGGATTTCCAGTTCATCAGAGTTCAAGGAACACTTGGGATTCTTTTGGCTTGGTTTCGTAGCTCATTACATGGGGCAAAATCCTAGCTGTCTTGAAGTCAGTGGCACAAATCCCACTGGTTTCAGTGGGGCAAGAATGTCACCCCTTGTAGTTTAGAGGTCAACTACAAAAAAACACCCCGCAACAACTCTGATTCTGACCGTACAGTAATTTTACCATATTTATTCATGCACATGCTTGACATGCTTTTAGTCTACTGGATCTATCCATTTCCCTCACTACATATTTATAAATGTTTCCCTGCCTGCCTTTCAGGAGTCCTGTGAACTGTCCAAGGGGTGTGATCTTCAAATCTAAGAGACAGAAAGACCCCTAGGAGGTGCATCAGCATAAAATGCTGATAGCATTCTGGCACTTAAATTCCAGTTCCCAGTGGGGTCACAAAACAGATTCCATTTATTTTAATTGTCTCTACATCAGTTCTTTTTAGTGCCTGAGGAGTACTGGACACCATCAGACGAGATGAGCCAAAAGTGTTTATCAGAACAAATTGGCAGTAATCTTCTGTTTAGCTATAATATTCTTTTTTTTNTTTTTTTGTGATCAGCATGTCTTCCTCAAATATTCCTAGCCATATATGGTATGAATTTTTTGCCTTTATTCAGGAAATTCCTTTTCAATTTCTCTCTCTCTTTTTTTTTTTTTTTTTTTAAGGCAGCCTATACTGGGAAAACATGAAAAATTTCTGGAGTGCGATCCAATCTCTTGCATTTGCATCTGATGGCTCTGTGAGCCTCAGGCACTGGGAGAATATAATCACATTTATAGGGTTTTAATGATAGCTCCTATAGTTACTCCAAACATAGTATGTTACACCGATATTTTGCACTGAGTGGAGAGCTCTGCCAAGGCTCCTCGGTGTGCTTTCTCACAGCTGTGCTGCTGTCAGCCCAAAGACAATGCCTGCAGTGAGGAGCCCAGCATTCCCGCAGATGCTCAGCTGACTCGAGGCTGGACCTCAGCCAAAAGGCTCCTGAGACGTGGCCATGGGCTATGGTCTAATGTATGTTGCCTATGTATTCTCACAGCTCTTTCTAATGGGAGGATGGTTTGCAGGAGAGGTACTGGGCTGGCTTATAGTTCTCTCTGGAAGTATATAAGGCATATATTCTGCAGAACTAACATGGTATTATTTTCTGTGACAGCTGCAAGTTCCCGCATAGATATTGTGTTTTGTTACTCTGTTTGCCAAAACATTGTCAAATTTTGTGGCGTTTAAATACACCAAGCCATGCTGGTTTGTAGTACCCTCCTTGTTGACCACTGTGTTGATGTAGCTATGACCTTTTTTTTGATGGGATGGTGTGGGATTTTGGGAAGACAGCCCCTATTGTGATGCTGTGTCCCTTCGTTCTGCACGTGGTGGTTTCTCTGGCAGTACACCTTGGGATGGCCACCATGAAGTAAAGGGGACTTGGAAATCAACGTCCCTGCTTCTTCTCAGGCATTGATTATGAGGAAACTGAGTGAGTACTTCAGCAGAACATTTGTCTGCCACTGCTCTGCTCAGTGCAGCAGCACTTTGGGTGCACTGGTGGGTGCAGCAGGGAACAGATGCCATCCTGGGGCCACCAACCCCTGTTGCCAGAGGTTCCATTCCTGTCTGCATCAGCAACAGTCTCACACACACAGCGTTTCTCTCCAGATCCAGTTTTGCAATGACTGATCAGCTGTGGAGGTTGTTGTTCCACAGGCATTTGTGATTTTTGTGATGCTGCTGTATCACTTACTATGACACAGAAATGCAAAGGGGTTTATTAGTTGCAGTGCCTTTCAAACAGTTTAGAAAAAGTCCCTTCCGACAAATGGGCTTTCTCAGCTATTTGTAGCAGCTGACACATTAATACTTTGATTAATAATAATAATATAAAAAATAAGATGACCACACAAACTTAAATCACATGCCCCGAGTCACAGGTTTCTGCTTTGGTGCATTTAGGTTTTTATGCAAACCTAAATTCCTTTCATGCCCTTCATGCAAGGACACCACCAGTGAGAATGGTTTTTCTTCGTGGATTTTAACATGTCAGTTCAGTGCTTCATACCATTATAGAAAAAACACCTTCCTGATGCTTCTCTGCTTTCTAAAACCTTTCCTCATGTTGGTTGAACAGAAGAAAACAGTGGTCTAATTCTGAACAAGGGCTTTGCAGAGTGCTATGAATATACTCTGCCATAGCTGTAGTCGGTAGCAATGCCTGTGTAAAAGCTGATGGTTCGTAGCATCGTAAGTATTTCATGCCAAGTGTCTGATGGCTTTCACACATTTGTGAGAGTACGAGAAAGATGCTGAAGGACTGTGGGGATCAGGAGGTCAAGAGCTCCTCTGGACATGTGTAAGCCAAAGAGGATACACTGGCAGGCTGCCCTCTGTGGTCAGGGAAACAGGATCAGGGAGGCACTACACTCCCATTTAGAGACCAGAAAATAATTGGAGGGAAGGAATGTCGTGTAACCAAGAATATGTGTTGGCATTTACTCACGCTTGGAGTTAACAGCATGGAAGGATATTATGCTTTCAGTAGGTGGTACTCCAATGAAATTTTGCAGTTGAGTGGCATCAGAATAAGTTTATTTTGTGATAAACAATAACAGAAAGTAAATACAAAACCAGAGGTAGCACATTGTTTCTTGAATAGCAAGCCCCTGGTGAACTGACCTTTTGGTAATGAGGTAGGTAAGCAACAAAGCAAGCAAACTGGAAGTTAATTGGATACAAATCAGGACCTCCACTGGAAAAGTGCTAGGGATCTGCAAGGCACACACCACAGCTTGAGAATGACCAGTGTAAGTTATGCCTTCATTCTAATCCATCTTCTGGTGGTGGGATTGCACAGTGCGTGCTGTGGGGTGGCCCTCCAATCACCCCTGAATGTGTATCTTCTCCAGAGTGCAGCGCTCTGGGGTGCACTCATTAGAGCCAATCACAAAGGAAGTTAATCCATGACATTCCTCCCTGCAGTGCCTGTGTCTGGGCTCTTTCCAGGGCAATGAGCTCCGTTTCAGTCCTCTGAGGATTCTCCGGGAAATGCTTTAGGGCCTTCTCTTGGATTAGGTCCAGTAGTTGCTGGAATAGATCCCTCTCTTGCTCCTTTTTCTTTTTGAACTACATGTTGGTCATTCTGTCTGTGTGCACTACTTATTGCTTCAGGGGAGTTGTGGCATCAGAAAGCCTAAAACAGATTTTAGAAAAGAGGAAAGGGTTTAAAGTTATACTTCCTTAAAATCAGTCCTCATGCTAAATGAAACAAAACTGCTCCCTTAACACTGCCCCATTTCACTTCATGCTCCGGAGTCTAGGCAAGGCAACAGGATGTAATGCAAATTGCTTTTACTTGCTGTCATCTTCATGTAGCAATCATGAGATGCTTTGGAGCATGGCAAGATGGGGCAATTAGCTGGAGGGGGTGGGGGGCTGTGGTGGCCTGTATAAATAGAGGACATCAGTTAGGAGGTTGGCAATCCCACTGTACCCCCAGTTCTGTTTGCACAGGAGGGTATTACAGGCTCTGGGATCAGAGAGAGCTTTGCAGGAGTCCTGTGCAAGAGAAAGGACTTTGTCACAACAGTGGCCCAGTGGGTTCTTCAGTATTCCTCTCTGTGCTGGGTTCTTGTGCAATTTTCAGCCCTGCTTGTTTGTGCAGCACTGGCTGCTCTCATAAATCTCCTGACTGAATCCCAATTCATACACAAGATCAAAGGAGCTTGCAGTGGGGTTTATGCTGTTTGTTTGGTTGTCTTCAGCGCCTGTGCTGCAGCCTTGGGCGCTTTGCAAATACACAACCACCCTGTAACATTCAGAGCTTCTGCCTGCAATACCTGCAATAAGGTGGTCCAGCTGGTCTTTTGCTGATTAATTCACCTGGAGATCTCCAGCTTTGCCTTGGCAGAGCGGCCAGTGTGGTGTGTTTGTTATTTCCTATTTATCTCAAAAGTGTTCTCTAAAGGTGTCTGCATTCTGGTGCTTCTTCTGGGACAGGCTGCAAAGGGCTGTACAAGTGCCAGTGAAACCTCTGTCAGAAAAGGCAGACAGCGCAGGCAGCTAATCTTCTTTAAAATTTTGAGCAGTAGCAAATTCACACATAATGTTGCAGCCTGGGGTTTTCATAGACCCCAAAACTAGCCTCCTATGAAGTACTCACCCCAAACCTTCTGGCTCCTAATCTAAACCTAGCCTAGGAAACTGGACAAGTCCCAGCACTAAGCACAGCTTGCCAACACTTACACAGCATAGAGCTGCATGGCATGAGGTGGCAGTGACCATGGCCCGTATTTGAGCCCACAAGCTGCAGCCACAGTTGCAGGAAGCAGAGATATGGAGGATGTGGTTCTAAGTACAGAAATTCTGCAAGACCATTGAGATTTGCTTTCTTTTGCTACGTTGTTCCTGACAGGAACCTTCTAAGAAACCTTGCATGCCACATCTGCTTGGTACTCTACTGGTTTTCATTTTACCTCTGAAAATTGATTTCAAACTCAAAGACATCATGGCACAATTCAGCTTTGCTCCTTGGCACCACTGCGGGACCACAACCTAAGAAATTAAGACAAATATAGGCAGTTACTGATAGAGGTGAGCAACATATCAGTCTTTTAGTATACCACTGGCTGACTTCACATTCCAGAGAGTCCACACAGATCATTCCCTGGATAGTGCGGTGAATCATTTGCCCATCCCAATGTTTTGTTAGAACAACAACTCTACTAGTCATCCTGATTTGTCAGACAACTGGATGATGTCAGATTTCTCCTCTATGTCTCACTTTGTGCCCCCAAGGCTGAGAAAATGGATTGATTTTCAAATGGGATCTATCGTGCCAAATTTCCTAAGAACTTCAAATGAATACTCTCACTCAGTCATGACAAATGCTTTCTCGGATTCTGAGAACATGTCCGTGGTTTGCATGCTCCTCTTTGGGTTGAATAACAAAGAACCTCCACTCATAAAGGGATCTTTCAAGAAACTTCTTGTAAATCAGTCACTGACAACTGCGCAGTCAGTCTTCTTGGTCTTGTCAGTTTTTAATTAAAAAGTTGCGCCAACAAGCGATGACTGACACAAGCAGCACAGCCTTCCTTAGAATGTCCAAATATGCCTAAAGGTGAGCACACAGGACATGTTACTGTGCTGCTCACAGAATAACAGCTGAAAATGACCTGCCACATAGAAACAAAAAACAAACTTTAAAAGACAGATTTGTGATTTGTGTATGCCCAAATGTGGTCTCTAACATTTTGCCCTAATCCTGGCGAGGATGTAGCCCCAGAATAAAGAAGGCGACTGGGTTTACTCTGGCATCCTTTGATGACATGGCATCATTCCCTCACCAGCGGTAGCTTACCAGGAGTCAGGAAATGATAGCTCTGTGTTTCCATCCATATATTCTCCTAAAAAGCACTTGGCTGTTTGGATTTTAAATGAATTAATGTGCTGGAAGAAGAAAACCTCTGTTCTAAAGCTATCCGGCGCTAAGTGTCTTTCCCTTCACTTCACCACCTCCTGGTGATTTTAACCAGCGCCTGAGAAGTATTGACACACATCCTTACAGGATGCCAGCAGACGTTCATGCAAAAATAGCGAAGACCCAGAACTGACAATCCAGATAATATGAGGTGAAAGGAAAGAAAGGCAACATTTTTTAGAGGTTAAATCTTCTCAGGATGACTTTCAACATCACAGAGAGGGCAAGAGAGAGAGAAAGAACAACTAAGTTTAAAAGTATTTCTTTCAAGGCAGATAACCTTAAAAATACAGAGAGGAAACCAACTGGTTTGGGGCTTGTGAAATCTTTTGTTCATAGATTTGTATGTAGCCTCTGTAGTTTTCTGCTTGGTCAGGAAGCAGAGATTGACAAAATTGGACCTGTTTCACAAGAAAACTTGAGGCTCATTTGGAGACTTTTTTATCTTTGACCCCAAATATGAAAGTTTACATTTTTATCATTCAGTCAACTGTGGATTGCCTAAGATACAGGGACTTATTGAGGATTTGTAGAAGTCTTCTCAAAAGACTTTTTTTCTACACTATCAAGTAACTCTGGCTGCAACTTCAGATTTCCCCACTCGTTTTGTTTTCATTTTATGTAACATTGTCTGTGAATAAAGTAACGGAGAGAGAGTAGAACAAAAAAAAAAGGATCATTTTTCTTAACTTTATCTGATTACATTACATAGCTTTTTGTTTCTTACTTTTTATGATACTTCACCTGCATTTCTAGTTAGGGCTCATTTCTACCTATGAGTCCAGCAGTATTGACTACTGCAGTTATGTGGCATTTTATTTTCTGAGCCCTGTTGTCCTTGCATTCTGAGTAAACAAGGCAGATCATGGGTAAAGCATAGTCTCCTCCTCCCAATAAATTCTTTTCCCCTCTTTAAAGAGCCACTACCTTCCCATACTTTCTTTTCCTGAGGTTTGCATTACTGCTTAAAAGACCCAAAAGAAACACTTTGGCTTGACCTGTAGCATCTAGACTTTTCTGTAACTACTATCATTAAGAGGAAAGGATAGTACTGTGGTTATGGTATTGCATTTGGACTCAAAATGTAGGGAAGCAATCCCCTAAAAGTTATTCCAGGCCTCCTCTGGCAGAGAGCTACACAGTTTGTTTTCAAAACTGGCTTCTGATTTTTGTTGTGTTTGGTTTTGCTTGTCCGGTTGGAGGCCCGGCCTTTAATGCCTGCAGCTCAACAAAAAGTCTGCAGGACGTGCAGTTTTTGCCATGTGTTAATCAAGGTCAGGGTGCTCCCAGAACAACTAGGAGTGGTATATCCCCAAATTAGAAGCCATGCTTGAAAGTCAGGATTTTAATCTCTTGTGATAATTCAGAATACCTACTTTAGGTGGCAGGGGACTTAACTGACTCTATAAGGAGCCTAAGGCTCCTATGTGCCAAGCCAGAAGCTTAAAGGTTGGCAGAGTGAAAATGTAATCCCCTGTGAATTGGGATACTGTCCCATCACACAAGGCCACTGTGAGGCTTTGGAAGTGCTCAGAGACCCTCAGGTGTCCATCAAAGACAATATATGGAAAAAGCAGAGTAGGGCATTGATGGGCCTTCGGTTGTGCTGACTGCAGGCACAGAGCTACCAATTTACAAAAATCCCTTCAGTAGGGTCCTGTTTAACTGTATCCAGAAATCACAGCAGCATCCATGTCTTTACAGCAGGGGTAAGGAATGATGGTGGGTAGCCAAGTAGAAGGTTAATATATTAATATTAGGAGCCTAATTCTCGTCTTTTTTTATACTCATTCAAACCAAGAGCATGTCTTCTAAAACTGATGGATTTTCCTCTGCGAAATTCCTTCAGCGGAAATGAAAAATGGGTTCTGACTGACAGAAACTCCTCAGTTTCAGGTGCCAGTAGGTAGGCAATACATATGGACAGCAAGAAAGAGCTTAAATTCAGTTTAATCCTCTTAATGACTTATTATATGTTCTAGTGAGTTTGTTGTCACTTTGGGATATCATCAAACACTAATAATAGTTATGATACTATCACCTGAAGGCTGGCTTTTACCCTTACCAGAGCCCAGCACAGCAGCATGGAGAAAAGAGAGGATAGAGGAGACAGAGACCCTTCACAGCTTTTTCCTGTCTATGCTCCGCACAGGCACTCAAGAAAAGCTCACTGTGTCTTCTGCAACGCAAACATACTTTGGATGGTGGTCAAAGAAAAGAATAATGGCAACACCAGCAGCTACAACTCTGCCAAATCCCTTCCTGATGTGAGATTTACAAAGGTTATCATGGACTGGGGAATAATTTCAAAGGACTTCTTTATTGCTATGGCCTGGGGCCAGGGGAATAAACCTTCTGAAGCGGAGGAGGATTCCCTTTACCCCAGGCTATTTATTCTAACTCTGAACACAGTGCAGAATTGGACTTACCAGTCTGTCCCCTCCAGAGGATCCCCAAAATCTCTTCTTACAGCACCTAAAGAAAATCAGCTGCTTCTGGAGATGAAAAGGTTAGAGCTGAATTTGCCACTACCCAGAGCACATTGTGTAACACTGTAAAGGGAAAAGGCTGGGCCAATGTCAGGGGAAATGCGTGCTCCTATAAAAGCAGCACCAGGAGAGAGAAGTCAGGAACTGATTTCCAAAGCTTCATGTGAAACTCTGGGACAAGACCAGAGAGATCTGTTTTTATAAATTTACTAGATAAACTGAGCAGTTAAAAAAGGGGGTTTTTTTGTTGTTTTTCTGAAGTTTCTGGTCTGAGGCAAGCAGCCCATCCACTCTCTCGAAAGTCCCAGCCTTCATTTTTAAAAATAATTTTTATTTCTTAGCAGATGGTTTTTACTTTCTTTAAGTCAGACATCATCTAAAGCTCAGGTAGGGGAGTTAAACATCGAACTTCCCTCTTCCTAAAATGAAGGTATGGGAGCTCCAGAGTACGTGCAGTTGTATTGAGGCAACAAATGGGAAATTCCTCGAGATGGTGTTTGATGCTGAGACACTACCATCGCCATCAGGACCTCTTCAAGGCTTCCAGCCTCGTTGGACTATCTCTATTCCTTTTTTTCTCTCCAGTCCCTCATTTCATTGAATGCTAGAGGCTGTTGGATCACTAAGGCTGGTAGAACTCACTATATGCCTTTTTTTTTGCTTTCTAATGGAGATGTTCTAAGCTTGTATAATCTTTGTGTCCCAGGCAGGTTGACACAGTTGTGGTTTGCAAATGAAAGAAGGATGGAAACTTTCATTCTTTTCTGTCATTAGTCACAAGGCTACAGCACAGTCACCCTATTTTGATTGTGCCCTTTAGTGTGACAGAGGTGCTTAGACACTGATTGCTGGTTTACTGTGGAATATACTGAAGCCTCATTTTTTTCCTCCCCCTTTATACATTTTCCCAGTCTCTTCTTTCCACAACAATCACAGCTGCCATTATTCTTTGCCTAAAGAGAAATCCCCAGCCAGTCATGGAGCAGACTGCAACGCTGGGAGTGGCCGTCCACTGCTGTCAGCTTTAATGCACATCCTTTTCATTGGCATTAAAGCTTGGGATCACGTGGAGCTGATCATCACAGACTGAGGGCACGGTATGAATGTGCATGTGCAATCACAGGACTTACCCTCTGTCAGTGGGAACACAAAGCCCATCTCCAGGCCATTATTTATTCGATGGCCTGCCTTTTGATCAGTTAATTCGGACCTACTGTTGGATGATTCTGAGTGCATCTAAACTTCAGGTAACTTCAAGGAAGCTAAGAGCAAGGTTTCCAAGCACCGAGCACAAAAGAATAACAAGAAAACCTACCCCTGACCAGGTCTCATTGCTTGGTTGGTTCCTTGCTCAAAGTGAGCCTCAGAGCAGGTCGTCTTCTTGTCTTACATGGTAAGACTGATGCTGAGGAAGGTTTTTGCTGCAGATTCCACCCTGAGCAGCTCCTTCCTGGAATCACTCCTGAAAATGAATTTACAGCTACTTCAAGACTACACCTGCACAGGAGATGCCTGTGGCAGTCAGTAGGGAATGTGGCTAATTAAATACAAACAGATTTTCAAAGATTGCTTCATCCAAGAAGCAAAAGCTGAATAATTACATGGAACAAGATGATTACCTGGAACAAGATGATAAAACTCCTAATGTTCCTGTTTGTAATATGACTATGAAGCTTCTTGTTAAAGCTGGGATGCAATGCATTATACTTTATTGTCTAATAATACAAGAAATAATGCTGCCAGTATTCTGTGTGAATCATGCTTTTCTTCCAAATGAAATTCCACCTGGAACTGACCCATCCAAGTATTTCCCATGATCTTCCCTGGTTTACTCTCACCTGGGAGGAAGGAAGGCTTAAGAAGGGAGAATTATGGTTTTGCCACATGTATCAAATACATCTGGGAACTTTGGTAGATGTTGAAGGAATGGTCACATCTTTACAGGAAGGAAGAAAACCCCAAAGCACATTTCTACAAGATGGCAAATTGCAGTGAGAGGGTACATCTGTGACCTTGGGCCGCTTCTTTTGTGTGATGAAAATGTGCTGATGCAATGGCCACAGCTACCCCCCTCTCCTGGATTTTGCTATAAAAAGGAGAGCTTTGCCACTGCATGCGCTTGGTCAAAAGCTACCGGAGATCTTTTGTTCCCCGTCAGCCAGGGGTGTGATTGCAGGGTGTGCCCAGTCCATGCATCCAGCCACTACACAAGCAAACCCAGCAGTTAAAATGTTGATATTCATGATGATTTAATTCCTCTGACCTCTCCGTGGCTGAGTTCCAAGCTCTGTGCAGGCTCTGCTCTGCTCTCCACCCTGCCTCTATGCATTTTTATTTATATCCACTTTTTTTTCCTACCTTTCACTACTTCTTTTAAAGACACTTGGGATTCTGATGAATAAAATAGCAGCTCATGATAGCTGCCAGTGTGTCATACCATGAGTATAGCTCAGTACA
This sequence comes from Platysteira castanea, assembly GCA_013397175.1. Classification (NCBI taxonomy): domain Eukaryota; kingdom Metazoa; phylum Chordata; class Aves; order Passeriformes; genus Platysteira; species Platysteira castanea. The sequence continues at coordinate 304,720 of VYXC01003454.1, forward strand.
AGTGCTGTCTAAACTCAACCTCAGTACTCACCATATTTCACCAGTGACCCTTTACAAGACATTAAATTACTGCTTATCTCAAAACCAACCCTTCCTCCTTCTTTACTGTCTCTCACATCTTCCCTAAAGACATTTAGAATGACCCCTGCAGCTTGGTTTCAAAAATTTCAAAATATTTTGGCATCTGCTGCTCTAAGTGTTCCTCATGCTGTTGCTCCACACCTCTGTGAAACTCCCCCTGAAATGAATCTTGAAAATAGGGACCAGCTCCACTGGGGTTTTAATGGACCACTTAGGTCTCTGAAAAATTTTTAGTTTATGTTAGACTGTTCACATCTTGACAGCTAAGTATGAGTTGAAAAGTGTTCTTGGATCAGGACTTACGGTTTTACCTGGGATGGTATCTCAGGATTGGGATCTGCATTTCTATGTGGCCTTTACTGTGTCTGCACAAAATTTCCTACAGACAGGGATCCTGGAGTCTCTGTGTTATAGGGCTGAGCAGCCCATTTCAAGTTAAAAAACCTGTGATTAATAATGTCTCTATTTTAGTTGCTGTTTGTTTTTAACCATTTGTGCAATACCTCAAGCCAATTGGCAGGATTAATTGGCTAGCAATGCTATATTAATTAATATCATAGAATGACTTTGAAGGAAAAAAGAGCTAATTAACTACAAAGCATTAATACTCCAACTGGGAGAGAACCCAAGGGAAAAGGTCTACAGTGTAATTAATACAGAACATGTTTTTTCTTCCTGCCCTAAGTCTCCCCATAGTCCCAGGCACTAATGACTTTCACTTGGCTTTCTGAAAGGTTTCCTGCTCTCTATCAACCTATCCCACGCTTAAAAATATCCAGAGGTAATTTGTATTATTTTTTTCTTTCTTGACCTTTTCTTTCTGGCGATTCCCTCAGTGCAAATCATGAACTCAACTCTTGCCCTTGCTCCTGTGAAGTGCTTGTGAAGCAGGTTCTTTCTGACACGGAACGGCCGTGCTGGTTAAGATCCGGTCTCCAGCAGTCAGTAACACAGGCACGGCAGGAGAACAGGGCATGCCACAGCAACCCTTTCTATTCTATACTTTCCCTTCCTACTGCACATCCCACATTTTTGCTGTGAATGTCGGATGACTCACTGATTTATTACAGCCTTTCTTAAAAAATCTAGTTGGCAGTCAATCTGCTTCAAACCACACAACATTTTATTTGTTTGCTGTTCTCTAGTAACAATCCTCAAAAAAACCCCATCTAAACAAATTTACAAATTATAGACAATTAAGGGGAAAAAAATTAACAAATGTATCCTTCTTTCTGTAAAACTGCAACTGAAAGCATACTGCCCTGCTTTTTGTGCTTGGACTTCAGCCACTTGCACAGAAACACTTGTGAAGGTGCCCCCAAGTGAGGAGCTGGGCAAGGGCACAGGGAGAATTGTCAGAATAAACACATATAGTGAAAATAGCTACATTCTCACTATAAAAATATCTCCTTGCTAGAGTTTGGGCTGAGTTAACTGATGGCATCCAGGAAATAAATGTTTACATTTGTCTAAATGTCTAAATGTCTAAACCAGAATTTATAAACATGCAATAGCAGCTTCAGTGAATTAGCCGTCAAATCCTAAAACCTTTGTCCATATGAAATTATTTGAACTACTTTGGTATAATTGAAAGAGTAGAACAAACAAACCAATAAAAAACAACTGTAGTACTGAAGCATTTCCACAGCATATGGCTTACTCCCTGTAAGAAGCATCTGCAGCAGTGATTATGCCTGATTATTCAGTTTAAGAAAAAAAAAAAAATTAAAAGGGCCCGGGACTCCAACTTACACCAGTTCTTAGGATTTATTACACAGTTAGCACAACCCGTATGCCCAGGTCAGGTCTCTGTCCAACATGGAAAATACAGCTGTGTGGTATTGCTAGGAGAGCGCTGTGTCATTAAGGAGTCTGCTCCTTCAAAGGAAAGGTTAAATCAAGCTCCCTAATCTCTGGATGAATAATCTCATTATTTTCCTGAGAAAACATCTCACCGAGCAAATACAGTGGAGTCTTGCCCAGACATGTTTTCTATAGGTGGGAATTGGCAATATGTGGATGAGGGCGTGGAATGGCCCTTCTTGGTGAAGTCTCTCTCCATTAATCATTGCATGTCTCATACCCGACAAAAAGTGTTGATGGAATGGGTTTAGGCACACTTTTGAGTTAGAACGAACCCCATGCTACACCACCTCAGCTAACATAGGGTATTGTGTTTGTAGTTGCCTGGTGTGATGCAATGGAAAATTGCAAATAAAATTCTGATGCGCTGTCAGCTCCCGTGAGCTTTATCTGCAGGCAAGAGGGTGTCACAGAAACAGAGCAGCTCCCCAGGTCTTGCCACAGACACCTCCCTGGGACGGGGGGAGGAGGGGAAGAGAGATTACCATCGTGATAGGTGATTTTTCTCACAGAAGGGAGTTTGATTCTGAGAGCTTTGCGTCTTTATTTTGTTTATCTAGGCTTGAATTTCCTTTATCACCTTCTGTAAGTCTGTTTAATCCACATGGGCTGAATTCACCTGCCAGTTTATAGAGCTAGACAATGTACTATGATCCCTGTCACTGGCACTTCATGTAATGAAAGGTTCCTGCCACCTCTTTTGAGAAGTTCTAACACCTTTATTAATTGTTTCATGTTTATTAATTGTTTCACCCTCGTTGTTTCAGTAATTGTTTTCATGCTGAGAATAAAAATCTGGCACCTTTGAAAACTGGCAGAACGCAAGAGATCAGCAAAGAAAATACCTCATTTTTCTTCTGGGAATTTCTCTTCAGGTATTGCCATAATAGAAATGATTGAAAATTTACCATTTCCTCACTCCTGAAGGAATTGCTGAAAGGAAAAATATTGGCAGCATATCACACTGTTGCTGACTGCAAAAGTTCTTAAGAGAGGGATCCGCATACCACCAAGGTAGCTGTGGTGTTACGTAGCACTGGCAGTGCTTGGAAACTGCTGGAGCAGAGGGAGCAGCAGGTCTGGGAAGCAGGAGCAAGTCCAAGCTTCTCTGGCCATCACTTGGTGGTGTTCCCTGTCTGAAAGACACAAGGAATCCTCCAAGCTACTTCCTTCCCCATCCTCTCTCCACGTTATTCCTTACCACATCCCTTGGGTGACCTGGAATAGGGTTTTCCTGGGTGTACCCTACCAGCTGCAGACTCTCTTGTCTGATAACGTGCCCTTATTCCTTTTCAGAGATTCTAGCCTATTCTGTGAGTAAAAAAAAACCCCAACCACCTCCAGTCCAGCCCCAAGCTTCTCACCCATTTTACTCTGGGCTGACTGGTTGTTGCCTGAGGGAAAAGCATTGCATTCTGGCACTTACCACTTATCCTGGCTGTCAGCCCAACTTGCAGGTCCCCCACAGCAGCCTCGAGAGAGAGCTAGGATCGGTTTGGGAGTGGTGCCAGCTTTCCCAGATAGCGCCAGGGAGGTGGAAATAGCCATGTTTGTTGAAGTAGCTGAAGGTGGAGCTGAGGGTCCCCTCCACTGGGCTGAACAAGTGTCTGTGCAAGATAAGAGATATTCACGGCTCACTGGGATGCTGGCATCTCCCATCTCAAGCTGCCTTCACACACAGCTCACAAGGTGCTGCTCTGCTCTCTGACAGGAGGAAGGCAGCTCTTGGAAATACCTTTGCAATGTAAATCCTCAAGGCAGCAGGTTCAAAAACCAAACCTTTGACAAACCCTTAGAATGCCGTTGTTACCACTTACTGTTACCAGTAAATTATTTTACTGGAGTCCTTACAAAGTGGAAATACAAAATGGGTGGAAACATATTCAAAGCAAAGCAAACAGGGTGACAGGGTTCATCTGGACCTTTGGCAGTGGAAATGGAGGAGAGCCCATGTTTGGCCATGAGTGGTACAAAAGCCATTGCTCACTTTTCCTGCAAAACTCACCTCCTGGGCTTCTCCAGCTTGTCAAGTTTAGTGCAGGTGCATGCTCAACAGCTATGCCTGGAGCATGTTCAGTTAAACATTCAAACTGGGAAATATTTATGCAAAAACTTCTTGCCATATTCACACAGTTCCAGGGCCTTTTTTCCTGTTTTTATTACAAGGGAACAAAAACAGGTAGAAAACCCTGTTGTGTATAAAGTTCAATATAGTTTTTAAAATGTGGGATTTGAACCTAAGGAAGCAAGTGACATCTTCTGCATCTCTTGCATTTTTGTAGGGTCTGCATGAGTCAAGTTTGAATGTATGGCCAAAAAAATAATGCAGATTCACGAGCCAAAGGTAATATCCCTGACTTATTGGCACAAAGCACCTTTTCCCTGCAGATAGTCTACACTGCTTCAATCATTTGGCTCTTTCTTTTTTAGCAGCTTCCAAAAGTGATAAAATGTATATTGCTACAATATACATTTTGGATGTACATTTTCAAGGCCTTAAGACCATGAAGTCATGCTTGTGTGTGTCATTCTTTCCATTAGTGATGAGCCTGAAGTGCTGAGTTTATTCCTGAATCCAGATGGGTATTTGGAGCCTGCTTTTTCATCTGGACATATGATCAGACGCCTTTTCTGACTAAACACATTTCCATATATTTATTTTTCGAGTATTGGGAGAAAAATATAGTCAGCTTTGTGTTACTACTGAATGTGATGATCATGCTGAGGATAAAATAAGGTGGAACTGTAGCGACTGAACAATAAGTGGAATCCTCACGATCTTCTGAAAATTTTAGTCTGTTTTACATCTGTCTGGATTCAGAACCTTTTCACACTTCTTTATTTTTAACTTGAGAAAGGAAGAGAAAGTGTTGTCTAGACTCATCCCTACAGATGATTAACTGTTCAAGGGGAAATACACAGCAGGCACGGATACAAAGATTCGGATGGAACACTGCTGTAGGTTTGCACACTGTATCCTGCTGGATAATTCTTTCCTTTGGGGGTGTGCCTAAGTACAGACTGCCATACTGTGCTACAAAGTCACTCTGAAGTTGATATTTAGGAGTGTTGAGACTGTCCAGGCTCTGCAAGAGTCTGGGAAGTCTCTTGGAGTTTGTCCTTGAGGCAAAAGTTGCTGCTCCTGAAGGAAAGAAAATGAACGTGTGAGGTATTTTCTCTGTGTGCTGTATACAGGCCAGCTAAGCTCACTTTGCCCTGAGCCTCGAGGTTTGTTCCTTGTGCAGAGTTTTGACTGCTGTCAGGATCGGTGTCATGGTAAAGAGCGAACTGGGGACCCAGGATGGACACAGAGGGTTTTACGTGCAGCCCCAGCAGGCAGCACACAGGCCTTCCAGGGAACATGGCAACAAACGTCTGTAAAACGGGCATAATAATCCTTAATTGTCTCCAGTGTAGGAAGCTTAATGAGGAATTTCAAATCATCTTGAGCTCCTCCGAGGGATGGCGCATATGCTGATACAGTGAGTAATTTGGCACAAATGTATTATCACACCTACAACTTTATTACCATGAGGATGTGCCAGGGCAAATAGAGCAGTGAATGACCCAAATGCTGTGGAGACAAACAGCTCTGGAATTGCCCGAAGACCTCTAGGAGAAAAGAGGGATACACCCTCTGTGCACAGGCTTTATTATAGCACATGCTGATATAACAGCAGCCCACAGCTTTTCATCCCTATAGAAAAAGACATCCACAACCACATTCTTTCTGGCAGCACAGAGAAACACCTACAGTTCAAAACCTTTCGGGACCCCTTGGGGACATAGTCACAGCCACAACTTACTGGCAAAGCACAACAGATCTGTCTATAGTGTGCAGACTTTCTGGCAACACAGCTGCATCCCCAGAGCCTGGCTTCCTACGAGCCACGATACACCAATAAGCCCACATCCCTTAAGGCAGAGAGATGATACAGAAACACCTCACATTGCAGAGGGAGATGCCTTTGAAAAACATTTTAAAAACCAAAAAAAAAACCCCACTAGATAACAGGGGCTTTAATTGTTTCTTAAGTGCCAACAATGTCAAAGCTATCTGTGCGTGAAGCAAATGCTCAATATTAATAAAATTCATTCCAACTCAACAGCCTGTATGTTTGCTGAGCTGTACAAACCACGAGAGCTCTCTGCTCTCTTGGTTTGTGTTTCCACCACGAACCCCTAATAATGAAAGCACTGACCCAGCAATCAGCATTTTGAGTGCAGGCCCTGAGATTGCTCAGCTGGGTATAGTTTCTGCCTCTAGAAGAGAGCATGTAATGCAATTAATCCAGCTAGTGGTGCAGTGTGTTAGGGGCTGGCCACTCTTCTGTATGAGCAGAACAGCTGGCATTCTAGTGTTTCCTTATTTCTGAGCACTTGGCTGTCAAAGCTTATGATGTTCTTTGACACAGGGAAGACAAAAAGTAAGGGGGGAGTTATTTAATATTATACAGCAGAGCCAGATTTGTTGTTATTTAGGATTATAGCTAGAATGAAATACTGTGGGATTTACTTAATCTCCACAAGGGACTAGGTCTGTTTGGAAATGTCAGTGTGTATGCTATAGCTGATCTACTGGGAGACACTTAGACCCAAAGCTTTTTTTGTGGTGGTTGTGCTCATGTTATGCTCAAGAACTATTCAAAAGGGGATCTCAGTTTTCAGGTGTTTTGTTGGCCGCAGCTGAGTGAAATGTTGGGAACGTAGAAGAGTTTTCTGTTACTTTGTGGCTTCTGCTTTCAGCTGGGAGGGCAGCCAGGACAGCTGGAGGCAAGTGGCTGCCAGACTGCTTTTCATCATCTTGCTCAGTCCAGGGCAGCCGTGCCACTCCCCCAGCACCACGTCCTTCCAGGACTCCAGGAATGGACAGAGAAGGACATCTCTGCCACTTTCACACCTCCAGAGGAGGAGGAGAGTGGAGCCAGTGGTCTCTGTGCAATGAAGAAAATTACTAGAAGTAATTTTCAACAACCTGATGTGTAATAAATCAAAGTCACTTGTAGTTTATCTATCATGTGGCAATAAAAGATGCCCATTACTCGCCGGATGTGATTCAGGAGGGTCCTTGAGAAACGCAAGTTAGTATTTGGAGTGGATTGATCAGACTTGTCTCCAGCAGACCTAGCTCACCCCGAGTGACTCTGCCCGCGCTCCAGCTCATTGCTATAGCCCAGTGGTCGCCAGGCTGCACTGCACGGGTTAGTGAGAAATCACTTCGGCTGGAATGTGCCTTCGGGTGTGGGGCTGTGCGTAAGGGTAGTAAGCACTTGCAGTTGATGCTCATTCACCTTCCCCCGTGGACTGAAAGGCAGGAAAAAAGCCCAGTGCAGAGACATTGAAGAGCTGTAGTGGCAGAAGGATTGTCCCGTGGGGCCTCCAGCATTGGAGACTGAGAGTTATGAAGACCTGTGTGGATCAGACTCAAAGGTGTAACTTCCCTCAAGAGCCTGAGTCGACATATACAGCTGGAAACATGAGATAAGCCCCTTCTGAGCCTATCTGGCAGGTCTGGAGAAGGGGACTTGGCAGAGCTGCTTGCAGCACTGTAACTTGTATGAGAGGTGCTGCAGAAAGATGGAAATAGGGACGGATAAAGGAGATGAGTGTGCTGCTCCACTTACATCCCACCACCTTCTCTTTATTCAGCTATTTGCTGCACCGTGGTTCGGTGGGGGAGCTGACAGCATTCTCCATGTGTAGAGGAGCTGGTAAACTGCACTGTTCTGCTTTATGATAAAGCACTATCAAGAGTGTTTACAAAAAGAAAATATAGTCCATATGTTTATGAAAAGCTTGTAAAAGAAGTTGCCAGCACATCTTGTACTTAATGGCAGTGAGAACCAAAATGGACAATAAAAATTATGATTAAAAAAAATATTAAGGCTTGTATCTTGGACAGGAAATTGAAAATGAAATATTTCCAGTTTGTTGGGTTATGCCGAAGTACAGTACGTCTTGCTAAGCTATGTCAGGCTCCATTCCTACTTCAAAGTTTACTTTGATCTTCCTTTATTTACATTAGCCTTTGCCACAGTATTCACAAAGAGTTTTCAATGACTGCTCCAAGTCATATATTACACTCTGCTAAGACAAGTTTTAAGTCAGTATTGTGATGGTGCACATTATCTGGTGTAACAACAATACCCCCAGCAGTATGAAGTATTACCCTTTAGCACACTCACACCAGAATTTATACAACCTCAGTGGTGGTTGCACATAATTAGGAACAGGTTCTACTGAACCCTCCCCAAAGTTCTGTGAATGATCCCTTGTAGACCCAAACCTCGTTCTCGGCATGCTTTTTCACAGAGGGTGCTCCCTGAGAATGGTACATTGTGGTACGTAATGTCCGTGGGCAAACTCACAGGGACACAAACAATTGCATGAGGACAACCAGCCAAGGAAGGATCAAGCCAGCCACCAACAAATGTGGTGATAGAAAGTGACTCTGCATCCCACCCCTATGCACAGGGGTTTTACCTATTTTGCTCAGGTATAAGCAATTTATTTGAGTAAAACAAAAAATCCAGCCCAAAACACAGAGTCTCTCTGGCAACTCTTAGCACTCCCTTGCCTCATGCCATGGACCTGGGCAGGCAGGATGGTGGCTGGCTTGGTCATTCCTATGGAAATCACAAGGAAACATGGCTTCTCCAAATTTCTAAACATCCCAAGGATGAGGCAGGAAGCGTCACAGCATTAGGTCCTGACTATTCATTACTTATAGCCAGGTCTATTTAGGAAGTATCATATCAATAGCTTTGTAACAAGTGTCATGATAAATTCATTAGCATGCAAAATCCTAGATTTTTCCCCTCCCACTGGCTTTGGTTAGGTAGTTAGAAGGATGATGCAGTGGAAAGACTGGTGAGATGATCAAAGCGTTGGGCCAAGAGTTTAATTTTCCTTAAGGCCATCTCAGGCTCCTGTAAAGCCAGGGAAACCTAAACCAAGCAGATATTCCAGCAGTGACAGACAGTGTGAGAGCACTGTGAATGACTTTGAATGCAGATTTTATTCTGTAATTTACACTAGTCAGAAGGCTACAATAACTATATCACTCACAGAGGGTGGGGAGCATGAATATTCCACCACATTTTCCAGAAGCCAGACAGTTGGTACAGGAGACATTATGCAAACACCAAGCTTCTCACTCCCATTAAGAATCTGTTGCAATCCATGTAATGTTCCAAACTTGAATGTGCTTAGGAAAACACATAATTCTTAAGATTAGAAATTTAGTTTTATTTATGTAGCAATCTACCATGTTTCCATCATCTTTTAGAATAACAGTAGGAAACCAAGTGATGTGTTCTGCCATCCACACTGAGGAGTAAAGGGAGGAAAACCAACCACACACCCTGAAACACATGCACAGCAGAATGCCTGGGAAAAGATACTGTTTATTTACCATAGTGCCATTTTAGGAACATTTGTATTCTTACCAGTATTTCTGGTTGCAATACTGCATTTACATAATAGATTTTTTTAAATGAAAAAAATGTTGCATTAATTAGTGAAAAATTACCAAGTAGCAATAAATCAGTAATAAGAAGCTATTTCGAAATATTTCAATGGCTGTATTTGAAAATAAATCTGGAATTACTAGTTTGTGAGCTGCTGATTTTTCTGTTGACTGGGTTGTTTAAAATGGAATGTTAAACACTAAGTAATTCTCATTTGATACTATGCAGTGTGTGCAAATTGTGAAAGGAATGGACAGACAATTAGAAATCCAGGAATTTAGATATGACCATGGATCCAGTTCATTTTTTTATAATTTTCTTGAATTTTCTATGTCCTAATTTCTCTGTCTTTTGGTCTGAGAAAATAATGTATTCTTATTCTGAGTAAAACATTATGAGATCACCATATACAGCTTTATTCATAAATACAAACCATTCTAGTTTTGCATATAGAAAATATGGTCAATATTTTCATCGAGTACTGACCACCGGGTTTTAATCTTCCCTCTTTAACATCACTAGCACTGTCCTGGGAGTAGTGCTGACTATAAACAAAAGTCACATCCTTTCTGCCTTCATCATACGCCTTAGCAGATGGCGTGGAGTTTGAGGAAAAGGCCCTGTGATAGTGAAGAGGTGTAAAACTGAAGTAGGAGAAGAGACAACCACCATATTCCAAAGTGGAGGTGAAAGTGGAACTGGACCGCTTGCTCTTTTTGCACTGAAACCACCCATCCCCACCATTAAGGGAAAAAAAGTGGAAATGCAGGATATTAAAAGTCTGTGTCTGCTGTGTTGTCCTGACTCAGCTGGTTACAAAATCAGGAGAGCAGCTGGAAATAGAGCCTGTAGGAGGTATTGTCTGTGGGAAAGGAGACTGCAAATCCTGTGAAGCACAGAGGAACCAGAGATTAAAGATAGGATGTACTCCTCAAGCTCAGATAGGAACATAAACACTCTGGACTTCAAGATTCCAGATTTGGATGATTTCCATTACAAAATACAGAACATTTTTTTCAAAATCCAAATCCGAACTCCATCAAGTTCCTAAGAGTATGAATGAAATGGGTTTTGTACTTCACGGTGTAATCTGCAGTCATGTTAAATCTTTGTAGGTCCATTAATCTCACTGAGAATCTGACCTAAAAGTTTTAACATTCTCTCTATTTTTTTCCTAAACCTTTGTTGAGGAAATATTAGCAGTATTATCAGTCATGGACTGGAAATGTCAGAAATGGTTCATTAAACCTCCCAACGCCAAAGATTCCATTTTAGAAACGCATTAGTGGAAAAAGAAGATGACCATATTATTCCATTCATGAGTGCACTATAACCTGAAACAGGCAGGTAATCTCTTTTCCAAGATGCCTTTTTTCCTAGAGTTTTTATCGAATTGAATGAAATTATATAGCTCCTGTTTGTATGATTTTTTTTCTCTTTCAAAACAAAAAAGCATCATAATTGCCATGATAATTGCATTGTGCTGTCAGGTCACCATCCTGGGTTGCTGTGCCCAACGGGGGGTCTTGGAAAACACTGTTAATCTGCAGGGCTTTTCCATAGCAGGATAAAAGCTTTGCTGACCTGCCACGAGAGCATCTTGGGATGCACACCTGCAAAGCAACACCAGCGATGTTTTCAGAAAAGTATAAAACAGGAAGCCCTGATACCCAGCATGGGTGGGATGCCAGCCCATTTGTGTATCCCCATGCAGCCAGCCAGTGCTGATTTTCAGAGTAAACTTCCAGCTGGGGAAGGGTTTAGTCAGGGAACATACAAAGGCAACAAATAAAAGCTTCAAGGACCCGTGTCAGTGAAATGTCCAGCACCATCTTGTGGCATTACCATTAATTCAACCATTGGTCTTTTCTACTGTGGAAACTTCAACACTTTTGTGCTTTTCTCGCCTGAAGAGACCTGATCATTTAAAAGCAAGAGTACAGATACAACTCTGCTGACAAAAAGAGCTTTGTACATAGACCTGTTGAAGTGGTTCCAGAGGAAAGCTACAAAAATGCGCAGCAGGCTGGAGCACCTCTCCCCGAGAGAGTTGGGGCTGTTCCGCCTGGAGAAGAGAAGGCTCTAGGGAGACCTTAGAGCACCTTCCAGTACCTAAGGGAGGCTGCAAGAAAGCTGGGGACAAACTTTTAGTGGGCCCTGTTTGACAGCACAAGAATTAACAGATTTAAATTGAAGGAGGGGTGATTAAGGTTACCCATAAGGAAGAAATTTTTTTATAATGAGAGTGCTAAAACACTGGAACAGGCTGCCCAGAGAGGTGGTAGATGACCTGGACACATTTGAGGCCAGGCTGGACAGGGCCCTGGGCAACCTGTTCTATTTGAACATGTCCCTGCTCATTTCGGGATGACTTTTAAAGGTCCTGTCCAACCCAAGCTATTCTGTGATTCTGTGACTAGAAACAGGCTGGGGAATAATTCTCCTTCTGATGGCATGGCCAGCATTCCGTTCTTCATAAGCTGGGATGATCTTGGTGCCAGCTATTACTGAAATGGAGCTGCTGCCACGTTTGCTTACACAGCTGGCGCATGACCAGGATCTAAGTCGTTGTTTGTAGAGCGCTATGCAAGATATTCTGCATAAATGTGTATAGAAACCTGCATCATGCTCTCAGATAGGTTTATGAAGTACTCCCATACACCTTCACATCTTCAGCCCTGAGTTAAACTGCGCCAAAAAATGGAAGGAGTAATTGCCAAGAAGTTTTCAGTTTTCTGGACTGATGCTTTTTTGTCTTTTGTCAAACAACAAAATGACCCAGCTGAATTGCCTTGTGTTCTCCACATCTGTGTGAATTAAATTCCACTGTGAGGTGCTTGGTTCACAGATAAGATTTTATCCAATTGAGAGGAAACTCTGGAAGCTCATCTTATTGTTTCTTGCAAGCTGAAGTTCCTCTGTCTCTTCTAGTGCTTCTTAGCCTGGAATTTACAAGCCTGTGCTTAGGAATAAGGTTTTAGTTCACTCAGTCTTTAGCCTCTGCAGAGACTGATAAAACGTTCCAACGTTAAACAGCACCTGGCAGGAGAGCTGTTTGTTTCTTCTTAATATGGTTGCAGTATCATTACAAGATTAATTTCAGAAGTCATTGGATTCTTTGGTCTCCACCCAAAAGCAATGTACATGGGTGTAGCTCCACAGACAAAATACCTCTTGAGGATCTGGCCAGAATATTTAGTAGTGGTCATAGCTCTGCTGCAAATATGCTACTGCATAAGGCCCATGTGTATAAGTACCCATGTATTTTTTAAAGCTTAAGCTTTAAATTTTGAAGCTCATGCAATTCGCTTTTATGAAGCCCTAAGTGGCAAAACAAAAAAACCCAAACAAATAAAAAGAAAACCCCAAACGAAAAAACCCAAACCAACAACAACAACAACAACAACAACAAAACAGCCGACAAAAAAATCCCCAAAACCCATAAACCACCAAGGCAAAAGGATATAGTACATTCTTCAGTTCTATAATTACTAGTTAAGCAGAATGTCATGATCATGCCTTGAACTAAAAAGATGGACACCCAGTTTTTCTTATAACAACTCCCTGCTCACCTTAACCCCTTACCACGGGGACTGTCCCTGCAGCTGGTCCTAGCCCTGCAGTCAGTTGTTGCACTCCGTGGTGTGCCCTTCCTCAAAAACCAGGAATGCAGTTTCCAAGGGAATTTAAACAGCTTGTAGTCAGCTACTTCTGACAGTGTCCTTCTCTCCTCCCAGACCGCATTCAGAGGTGCAGAGGATGCTGTCCCTAGAGCCTGGGGACAGAGGAATCAGGGAACCTGCTTATGAACTCACTGTGACTCGCTCCAGTTCCTGTCATGGCACTGGTAGGTACTGCTTAGATGCCTAAAAAGCCACCTGAAGGCTTGGTAATTTAGGTCTAGGGTAGAGTTTTATTGTAACAGCCCTTTCGAGCAGGGATCAAACACAGGTTCACAAGGTTCACCTCAGCAATGTTGGCACTTCTTGTCTCCTGCAGCTGATTCTTAAAAAGAAAAAATTAAAAACTGAGATAAACCCAATTGTTGGCCAAAGGTAAATGTACACAGCTTTTTTTTTTTTTACAAAACAAAGTTAATAGCTATTGAATCTGAGATATAGTTGATATTTAGTTCCCAGTTTACTTGTTATTTAAGTGAGACAAGGCTGTATTTTATTCAAGTCCATAGGGCAGTAACTCCTTCCTTGCTTTTCAAAATAAATCAGGCAAAACAGAGCTCTGAAATAAGACACGTGTGACACATGATTTGTAGTCAGTGACCACTGCAAGGTATTTTAAGTCACAGAGAAAGTGGATAAATTACTTTCCCAGAAAAACGGAAACTTAGTTGGGAATATATTTTAACCACATGGGTGCCAGGAAGGCTTCTCCATGCTTCTGTAAAAAAATGCTTAACAAACAGATGCCTGGTTTCTAGCTGAAGGGATTACAGAATAAATAGCAGATTTGTCCTTCTAACTGCAGCCTAGTGAATCATAGGTAATATGTCAAACTTCATGCACATCAATAAATTGACTTAATGTGTAAGTTGATGGGTGGGTTGTTTAGTTTTGGTATTTGTCAAATGGAATTTCAATCTGTCAGTAATAAAGTACCATGAACTGCAGCAATGGAATACATTGATGTGAATGGAAAATAAGGAAGAATTACCAAAATTCAGCATGGACAAAAAACAATTACCTGCTTTGGACTAAAAGAGCAGACTGTGGCTTTATCAATTTATACAGGATAACTAAATGAATTCATCCTCAGAAAAAATGCTAAAACTATAAATTAAAATGTAATAGTGATAGATAACCCAAGTGAAGAGAAAAGTAATTATTTTATTTACAAAAATGTTGGAGAAAGGTACATTATTCAGTAGTCAGTCGTTGACAGAAATGCTTCTGAATGTTTTGAATATGTTTTTAAAGAGAAAATTTCTCTCACTCTTGCCTATCTGGAAATCTGATGAATGAAGACTTGACTTTTTAATGTAGGATTACTGAAAACAATTTTTTTTTTTTTTTGTATAGTGTTACAGAGCAGCTACATTTGCCTTTATAAATGAAAATAAAGACATGGTATTGGCTTTGACAACAAATTTCTGTAATGCTGCTTCATATCTATCACCTGCCTGAGCCTGCAATTATGCACTAAGGGAAGAGGACGTTTTCCCTGAGAATAGAAATGCACCTTTTCTGTGGGGCAGTGATGTCTCTCAGCTCTTCCTAGGATCAATGCTTGTCCCAGAATACTTCAGAAAGAGGGAATTATGTAGAATTTGAAAAAAGGGTAGGCCCACACGACCTTAAAACTAACCTTAATAGAAAATAGATGTTTGCTTCCTGTGACATTGAAAGGATTAACAGCTGAGATTGAATCCAACCCCCTCCTATTAATCCACTGGGCAAGCAAAACATCCGTATGAGCACTGGCAGCTCGCTCCTGAAATTATTGTCACTGCCCTCTGTGCCTGAAATCATTTTCAGTGTCAGTAACCACAGCATGTGGCATGCCCACACTTCTGCAGGACATTCCCCCGCGGGAGGGGGCAGCTCCTGCTTTCACCGGGCGCAGAATCAGCATGGCTGGGAGGGCTGGCCACAGCAAGCTGCAGCCAGCCTCATTTCCTTAGCCTGGAAAAGGAAATCTGTTTTGAAGTGCTTTTCTTTTGGTTTTCACATCCCTGATCTACCAGGTGGCTGCCTGAGATGATGCAATGAAGGTGAGAGTTACTTTCTCCTCACCAGTGAGGGGACTTGAGCTCTCCAAACTCTGTTCCCTGAGAGCAGGGGAGGACCCCTCAGCACCTCCCGGCAGTCTGAGCAGTGTGGCACTCTTGTACTTGGGGTGCTACAGAATCATTTCTTGATAGCATCTCATGGAAATCTTAGTGGTAACATAAATGTTCTCATGTAGGACCTTGCTGATGGTGGAATATTCCTGTGGAAATCTTCAAGTGGGAATTTGCTGATGGGGTAAAGTTGTTGTGGCATTTTTCTTGTAGGAGTTTGTTGGTGGCGAAGTGCTTCCGTGGGAGTTTTCACACAGGAATTTGTTGATGGTGGAGCATCACTGTAGAAGAACTTCTGGATTTATTTTGATGTGCAACGCTGGAGAGTATAACAGTGGTTTTGGCATGAGTTTGTGGAAACAAGAATCCTGTGGGTGCATTGCAGAGGGCAGGCCTGAGGTTGCCTGTGCAGTGCAGTGGAGAAGAGAGCTAATGAAGGTGCTTCTCAAAAAAGGAAGAGAGTTGAGGCATAGCTGTCTGTTTCGGCCCCTTCTGCCAGGGCTGAGAAAGGCCATGTGGAGCTGAAGTGTTTCCCCAATTTGAGGAAAACTCTGTTTCCAAGGTATAACATCTGTTAAACAGGCAAAGAACTTCCCTCCGTATGGAGTAGATTTGGATAGAAGTGGCCCTGTTTATTTCAAGAGAGAATTTCAAAACATATTGAAGTTCATTTCAAGAGAGGTCACTCAATTATCAAATAAGATCACTTCCTATAATGCTGTTATAATATAATTAAATGAAGTTCAAAAAGACTCTGGACTTAATTAAAGAAGAGGAAAGGCAACACAACTGTCAGCTTTGTAGTGAAAATGAAATAAAACCTACTTTTCATGGAGGAGGGTTTTTTATAGAGAAGCCTTGCCTACTAATTTACTTTGAACAATAGAGACTCAAAGTTCAAAGAAAATCTCACCTAAAATCAAAAGAAATCAAACAAAAGCTGGTGTTAAACCTAAATTACACCCACCTGAGAGCAAGGTGGGACCTTGAAACTGGGAGTGGAGAATGTCAGAGTCAAGAAAGGAGCTGTCTTTGGAAGAGGTAAGCTGTGCTTTGGAGAGGGATGGGGATGTGGTTTGGGTAATAAAAGAGCAACACTCGAAGCTTGGCTCCTATTTAGGAGTGGAGGGCAGAGCAGTCGCAGAGGTGCTAAGAAGGAGGGAGGACAAGGGCTGTCTTCTTTTCAGGAGCGATGGGGTTTGTGGTTCAGAACAGGTGCAGGTGGACTGAAAATTATTGTTTAGAAAAAAAGTAGAGACATGTTTCTCAGTCCAGGGCCTGCTGAGCCAGCTGCCCAGGCTCCCTTTGCACAGTGACCTGATCTGGAACCAGTAAAACAGTATAACTGTGCTGAGGAGTTTGCCTCATGGTGAGAAATGCATATACATGCTGGTAAAATGAGAGAGATCTCATGCATTTAGGAGTTGTTTGAGCAGGGACTCTCTGCCATGTGGCAGAAAGAGAAACAGTAAAACAGATCTCCGAAGTTCAGGGGGTTGCACAGTTGTATTCCAGGTTCCCTTGTGGTTGCAGTGCCTGCTGGCAACAGCTCAGTTGCTAAAAGGTATGGGAGGTATTGGGAGCTCTAGAAAACTTATATTGTTGCAGTCTTCGCAGGTAGGTGGGACACTGGCTACATGAGTATGCGGAGAACATCCTTAGAGCAATTAAAAACCCCAAATCATAGGAACAGTGCAGTTAGTTCAAAAGACAGATATTCTGGACTCCAAAGGAAGACACTGTTCTCAGCTGGAGTACTGGTGCAAGTTTATTTCCCCGCTTGGCCAGGATACCTCTGGTTTCTCTAAGTTAGTCTATTTGCACTGGGTTTCTTTTCCTGCCTTTTGTTCATCCATCAAAAGAAACAGAGAAAGGAAATCTCCTCTGTAGGAGCTGGCAGTGGGTGGTGTTGGGGGAGCTCCTGTCTCCCTGGGAAGGGGAATAAATGCAGCTATGTGATCTTAGTACACCTCTACTGAATCTTTTAATCTTCCCCTTGTGAAAATAAAAGCCCAGCCTGCCAGCTATACGGATCATAAGTAAAACTGTCCTTGATTTCTAGAGGGGTTATGGGGTAATATCCAGAACAGCCTTGTACAGAGGCAAAAGAGCATTGCTGTCTCTGTTCCTTTTCTAACTCTGGATGAAAAGTGTTTTCCAGCCTTTGCTTGCTGGGGTTCAGCCTCTGCTCCCTGGGCTGAGGGAATGTGCTTCATCTGCTGGTTTACTTTTGTGTGCTGTAGGCTTTTATTCTGCTGGTGGTCTGTAAAACTCAGTGTCTCTCATTTTAATCTGGTGTAATGACTTGACATTTGAGTCACATTCCTCCCGTCTGCAGAAACGCAGCCGTAGAAGGCTCTTCCTGGCAGGCCAGTGTTAGCAGCAAAGTGCAAACAGGTTCATTCCCTTGGCTCCAAACTGTAGTCAACTAGGGCAAAGTCATTACAAAATGAAACAATGAAGTTTTAGAGGTCTCCTATAACTAATTATTTCCAGCTACAGCCTGCTCCTAGGGTGACATGGGAGGAAGTTAAAGTTAATTACTGGGTATTTTGTCTGTCTGCTCAAATTATATTTCTACATTCAGCTAGGTCAGGGTATCCAAACAATAAAAATACCTTCTAAAAGTCGTGATCAACTGCTCTTTTATCCTCACTGCATCAATTTTTCAGAAATTACTTGAGCAGAGTTTTGTGGCGAGAGGTGTAGGCGGACACGTCCGGAGAGAGCAGCCAGGCCAGGGAGCAGCCTCAGGCCAGGACCCCCTCCTTCTCCTGAACCAGCGTGCTCCTGCATACCCCAAGAGCAGCTGCATGTTCCAGGCTTTCATTCTATACTATCTGTGATGCACAACCAAGCCTAAAACACCTCATGGAAAGCTTTGTCGGGGGAAGAATCATCTCTATGTCTGCTGCAGCCACCCCCATGCTTGCAACAGCAGGCATGTGGCAGCTTAGATTGCACGGAGTAAGGGCTCCTCTGGAGGAAGCTCCTGGATCCATCACAAAGCAACAGATGTTTCTTTCTTTTCTGTTTATTTAATAATTGTTTTTCTTTATTTAATATCCTTCTTTTATTCCTATCAATCTGAAAATGAACAGCCCATGCTGTTGTGTTGTATGATTCTGCTTCCTGAAGGTCTGCTGCGTTCTACAAATGCCCACAGGCACCTGCACATGTCTCCAAAGCTTTCTGTTTGTGTGTCCACTGGCTAAAAAGCATTAAAGAAAATTGTTGCTATCTACTCTATTCAGATTTAAGTTTTATTTTCACAGGAGGTAAGTACCAGCAGCAATATTCACATCTGAGTGCAGCTCTAGACGCTATGAAAATCCAAGGGTATTTGTATCTGTATTGCAGGTTGAAGCTCTTATTTGAGAAAACATCACTGTTAATTCCCTACCTGCAGGCTGGTCTCTGTGAACCTCCTACAGAACTATCCCAGGACAGCCTCAGACTCCAAAGAGAAACTGGTACAAAGAAACCTTTTCTTTTCTTTTCTAGAACTACCTGGTTCTTTCAGTTTAAACAAAGCCAAAACAAACTAACCAACCAAACAAAACCCCCAAAAACAAACCAGTTAGCAAATTGACATTTTCTCTTCTGCTTGCAGAAGAAACAAATTACTCCTGCTATTAGTAAAGGGCTGTTTCTGTAGTCACGAGCTAATTTCTTTAATAACACTAAATGCATACCAAAAATACAGCTCAGTTGCTGCTGTCACTGACCTTGGTGTAATACCTGTGCATCAAAAAAGAGGTGAATTAGGAAAGACCTTGAAAAATAGGAGACTGGGAAAAAGGAATGAGTTCTTAAATTACCACATCAAGCAGAAATGCTTAAGAGAAAAGCAAGATACTTAGTGAAGTAATAAATAATTCCCTTAACTGGTTAGAATACAACTGGTACAGGGCCTAGGTCTTCAGGATGTTGGCATATTTAACCATATGATATTCTGTTTAAATAGCTGTTCTTATTAACCATCTGCAGACATGTCAGAAAAGGAACGAGGACAACACTAGATTACAATTCACTGAGCCCGAGCATTATCTTCATTCAACACGAGAGCAGACAATTTCACTGTCCTGGCTGATGTTCACCCCGTACTACCTTTCCCATTAGAAAACTTGTCCCAGCCCATTTTCTTTACAGCTCATGCTTTCCCCTTTGCAGACCCACTCCAACTGCAGCTCTAGGCTTACACTCAAGCCAAACCTGAATCCTACCACTAAAAATAACCATAATCTGAGGATTATACTTCCACACAGGACAATGGTAATGGCAACTAGCCATTTCCCAGGAAAAAGGCTTTTACAACCCAGGTGTCTCCACAGCCCACACTTCCCTTTGGGTGCTCTTTTCCAGCTCCACTGCAGCTGCAGCTCTCTAGGCTCTCTCTTTCCCTCAATCCCAAAGCTTATTTTTACTTAGGCTGAGTCTGTAAGAAAGGCCCCCAGTTACTGTCCAGATGAAAAATTTCTCAAGACACAGTCCTCTCTGCAGACTACCCTTCAGTAACACCCCCTGTGACAGGACTTTATTAAATATCGGAGTTGTGAGTAGATGTTGTACCTCCAAACCTCTGACTTTCTTCAGTTTCTTTATTTATAAGGAAACATTTATATTCAATATGTTTAATCAGGCTGATATGTTTGGGCAGGATTTCCAAGAGAAGCAGTCCAAAACGAGGTAACTGTTGAAGGTTTCTTTTTTGGGCAGATCACTAATTATTTGTATAGCAGAAAGCTTCTGAATAATTCCTCCAAAGCAATAGCACTCCATGAAGTGCAAAATCACAGGAAGAAACAATACCTGTATTCAAAATAGGCTTTCCAGGAAAGAGGAGAAAGAAGAAATTACTCTTGAACACACACATTTCTATCGAATAATGAATGATGAAGTTGAACTTCTAGGCAGTGTTTTCACCCTAAATTTGCATTAACAAAACAAACAAAAATACCCCCAAAATCTGGTAAGATTCTGAACTTAGAGGGCTAAATGTGGAATAATGCAGACATTCATTACCTTATCTTAGTTCTTTTACACTGGCCTGGCTGTGTAGATCAGCAGAAACTCTCTCCTCAGTACCTTTGCATGAAAGCCCCTGGGTAGGAAGAACCGGCAGGGCACAGCAAGATGGGCTGAGGTGCTGGAACTACGCCCCGTGGCCTTGGGCTGCAAGGGCTGCAAGTGCCCACATGAGGTCTTCAGGATGTTGGCATATTTAGTACTCTGTACTAAAAGGATCACTCTTTTGCCATACTTGCTTTGCTTAACCAATGCTGCTGGGCACGGATTTTCAAAGAATTTGCATCTATTTTCTCCAAATTAAAACGTGGCCTTTATAAAGCAAAGTTTTCTATCAGTTCATTGCTGAATTTGCTTTCTTCTCAACAAAAACAAGGAAAAGTAGTCCAACAGTATTCCTTTTATATAACTTTTTCATCAGCAAGATGCCCCATATCCCACAAGAGGTATTAATTTATTTATTTAAATATATCCAGCAATGAGTAATGGCAGGGTAGGTAAAGTCCTTCCAATGGGAAATATTCTGCTTTAGCTGAAAACTGGAATTTCTGAAGAAACTACACTGAAGCAAGATATTTTATTTCATCAGTACACTTAATTAGATTTATTTATGTACATGCCTTTCCAAATTTTAATGAGACTTAAACTTTTAAATCTCTGCACTGCTAAAAGGGCTTTTATCTTCATTGTCTGGAAGAAAAAAAAATTATTAATTTATTAAAATAGCGAGTTACAGCTGGACTTTTCTGCTATTTTATGTTGAGTGTTTACCACTAGGAAGTTATTGTGCAATAACAAATCCCTTGAGTTTTTAATACAACTCAGACTTATTGAAACTCTCACTGTAAGACGTTTAGTGGTACTTTCTAGAGGACAAGAAGCCAGAAAGGAATAAAACATCTGTGGTTTTTATATGCATGATTTTGGCTGTGACATTGGTAACACCTTCCATTTTTTAAGAGACAGGGGAGATGCTGCTGGCATTGCCATCAAAGTGCTGCTGTGGCCGGAGGAGAATCCACAGGGGCTGTGACTTCCCCACCAGCTTTGAGAAGCAGCTTCCAAAGTGGCCCAGGCACTCCATTATCTTCATCCAGGCTCGGTTCTGCTTCTCCTCAAATCAGTGGGAATTTCTGAAGTCTATTGAAAAGGAATCAGGACCTGTGAGGTCTTGGGTCAATGCAGGGTCAACAAGGTGAAGTGATGTGCTTTTTAAAACAATGTATAACTCAAGCACTTTAAAAGTTAAACACCTGGGTTCAGAAATGTCAAAATTAAAGTCCTGTGCACAGCTTTCATTCTCCTTTACATGTGTGCATTGCAATATGGCCTATACAATGAAGTTCTGCTTTCTCCGGGACATACTTTTTCCCTCAGATGTACAGGACAGATGGAGAATATGGCAGGAATGTGCTTGGAATGACTTGGCTTCTCTATAATCTTTCTTACATCACACATAAAATTTGGTTGACAGAGGGTGAGTCATGAGATATGGGGAGAAATGTGCTTGCAGGTCTTGGCTATGATCTTGACTGTGGCATTTCCAGGTATCTCATGTTCAATTATTTATGTAAAGGAATGAAAAATAAACTGAGATTGATCTTGATGCTGTTGCCTGCATAGTTTTTGAAAGCAAACTGAGCTTTCACACATTTTCCCCTATGACACTGGTGTGGAATGACAGCAGCGACTCCTGGATTTATTTATTAGATTTCTTTGGCTGTTGAGTTCAAGCAATCAGTAAACAATTAAGCTGTTCCCTTTTTTTCTGCATGCCACTTTTAGAGGGAGAGCTTACACTTTTCCAGAGAGTTTATATTTTGAAGACTTTGGTCTGAACTTTTTGCTGCTTATACTGAAAAACCAGAGGAGGCAACTAAATGCAATTTTTCAAGAGTAATATTTATAGATATCAGAGTTAAGCATACAGACGATTTTCCTTTGGAAATCATTGTAGTCAAATGGACAAAAATAAAATTGGACAAAAATTAAATCCTATACTGTAGAACTAAATCTGCAGGACTTAGCCGCCACAGGACACTAGGTCAGAATATGCAGGTTTGATTAATATTTTAATGAACTGTTAAATTACCACCATTGAAAGAGTTGAAATTTAAAAGGCTGCCAGAAACCTAGGCCAGTCTTTTGATTGTTTCCTTGCTTTTGCCCCACTCCCAAGGTAAGAGATGTATGATGAGAGCTGAAGGAAGAGAAGGTCAGGGAGGTATCCTGCTAAACAGAGTAAAAGCACAGTATTGATGGAACACTTCCAAGCTTTAGAAGCACATATTCAATAAGCCTAAGTAGTTTTATCAGAATTTTATCATAGAATTCAGTGATGTCCAGTGACCGGATGAGGAGCAGTGGCCATAAACTAAAGCACAAGAAGTTCCACCTCAGTAGAAGGAAGAACTTCTTTACATTGATAGTGGCAGAGCACTGGAACAGGCTGCCTGAGGAGATTGTGGAGTCTCCCTCTCCGGGGACATTCAGACCCCATCTGGACACATTCCTGCGTCACCTGCTCCAGGTGACCCTGCCTCAGCAGAGGGTTGGACTGGATGATCTCCACAAGTCCCTTTCAACCCTAAGGATTCTGTGATTCTGTGATTTCAGTATGTTTCTAAAAATTAAAATAGCTCTAGAATCCAGCACTACATTTTTCTAAAAATTTCACTTCCACGTGTTAGAAACATCAGGTGATTTGAAGACATGCTTGGTAGGACTATTGCTGGCATTAGCAGAATTATAAATTTTAGATTAATTGCCATCCCGAGGATGGTTGTAAAACTGTTCAAATTCTCACAAAAGCCTGAGCTGAGAAAGATAGGACATGGAAAATACTAACCTGAAAAATGAAAACTTCAAATGTTCCGAGCTGACCAGACCCAGGGACTGAAAGGAGTGTGGGCAACATCTCTCGGCCATTGCAGATGCCACAAAGACCTGGCAGAACTAGGTCATGGTGTCCGCAGACCTTAATTAGGATATCTGCTGCCCTCTAACAGCAAAATATAGGAATCACAAATTGTTTTTGCTAGTGAACTGGAAAACACAGGGCCAGCTACCGCTCTGAGCTGCACCCCCTCCTGTTTCCTGTACCTGGAGAAGTGTGCACTGCTTCTGTTTCACTACAGCTTTAGCAGACAACCTGTACGTGGCTTTTGCCTGTGACACAGCACTCCTCTGATTTTAATCAGCCTTCAGATTAATGTGGAATAAATGCAGGCATTCATTACCTTATCTTAGTTCTTTTACACTGGCCTGGCTGTGTAGATCAGCAGAAACTCTCTCCTCAATATCTCTGTGTAAAAGCCCCTGAACAGGAATAACCAGTGGGGCACAGATCGGCTGAGGTGCTGGAACTGCTCCTCATGGCCTTGGGTGGCAAGTGCAAGGGCTATCAGTAGGTGCACATCTTGGAGTCTTCTCCCCAGCACCACATTTTAAACCAAAACCAACCTTTCGAGGGAAGAAAAGGATCTTTTGGGTTGGTTTTTTGTATGCCGTCCCTCAGCAGCTCTGCCTCCTGCACACAAAGTCTGATTGCTGCTGAGTGAATTGCAGTTGCATTTGTTAAAAAAACCCCTCCAAACTAAATTTCAAAGGCATGTTATCTTCCTGAACCTGTGAAAAACAGTGTAGAGGCTAAGGCAGTAAGGCTAATGTCTGTGGCTACAGAACTCAGGATATCTTCTCCCTAGAACCCCACAGATGATATAAAAAGAATTTATACCATTTCTGAGATGAGCTTGTGAAGAGGGATCTGTGTTAGCTATTCAATTTGCTTCCACTTTATGATTTTAATACTCTGATTGACTCTTGAAAGGGCAAGAGCATAAATAGAAACACAGGAAACAAAATTTTCTTCCTGGAACCTATACAAGTACAGCAGCATAAAAAGGGGGTTAGTATTTTTTTATGGTTTGAAATTAGTATAATAGGTATATTCAAGCAGGTTCCTCTTGAAATGTTTGTTTAAAACACCAATTTAGAAAGGCATTTATGTAAGTACTGTAATTGCACTCTCGTTCTGCATGGCAAACACACACTGTTCCGTGCAGGCAGTTTGAAAGGATGAAGAGAAACTCTTTCCCTGCCAACCTAATTTCTTTTGAGAATTTATTTTTCATGCTGTGTAGTTCTTCAAATCTGAAGGAGAAGTCTAGTTAAAATAATGATGCTGAGCAAGACTGTCATCCAGTATTTGGGTTCCAGTTTTAGAAACTAAGCAGCTAATGCTAATGGGATTAACTGTTAGCCCACTGGCACACTTGGTGATTGTGACACTGGCCAATCTAACGAGCCCATGGCACTATGAAGGTAAATAAATTACATACAGCTTAAAGCTAGCAGCTGCTCTGTCCTCCCTCTTTATCTAGACATCATTTATTCCTCTCAGGAGGTACAAATCATGCAATTTTCATAGTTGGAGCTGAGGTCTGGACCCCTAACCATGTCATCCAGCTCAGCAGTACACAGCTGCTTGCTTTGTGCATGCACTACATCATCTCAGAGGCATTTAGGGATGTTCCCTTTCCTTATGTCTTCTAACAATAAGAGAATGACTTTGGTCTCTCTGCTTCTCTGGAGTGACATATAGAAATAGGAAAAGTTAGTAAAATCCTGCAGAAGTGAACAGATGAATTAACTGACTTTAATTCTCCATGATTATAATTGGAGATTTAAGAGACAAATTACTATTTGCTTAGCATTTGAGAAAAAACACATCCACAGATCTTCAAGTATATCTTAATAAATGACACTCTGATTTTAATATGATTCATTACCTCAGTTAGGTGATAGAGGAAGCACTTCATCAGAAATATTATGCCTGAAGACTTAACCCAGTTTGCAAATCCAGTCACACTGACCACATCTACAGTATTTAAAATAATACGTAGTGCCAGTGGCATTTCTGCTCTGGCCATGAACAGTTGCTTCCATGGATTAAAGAGCAAAGAAGACTAGGAAAACTTTTTCCTTTCTTAGATATCCATCATTTCATGAAGGGAAATGAAATCTGTAGATTTCATCTAATTCCCAGTCTTTCCCTTCCATTTCAATTTTTGATACTTCATTTCCTTCCATGAAATCCTGTCATGATTTTCCAGGAGCTCACTACAGATTTGTAACTTTCTCTGCATATGTGGATAAGCCCCTTGCTACCTGAATAACTGTTAGGAATAAAACCTCTTCTGGGGGTGAGAAATTCAGTTGTTTCCTTCTATGGGGTTTTTCCTCCATATGAAAAAAGGAAATAATTTAGAGATTGATGCAGAAACATGAAAGAGAAATTACAGACAACATTATGTAACTGTATATATCTCTAGGATTTAATTCCATTAGTTTTACTTGTGATCTTGTAATTTTCTTCCTGCTTCTTAATGTGTGAAATAATAAATTGAATGTACCAAGGAAAGAATAGTAGTTCACAAGCTGCCGTTTTGCACAAAGTTTTCAGGTACTACTACTTTCCTCAGCTGGAAAGGTCAGCATGGCTTGCAAACAAATTTCACAGTTCTCAAAAAATCACTGAAGTGCCCTGCTGAGGTGCGGTGCTGAGGTCTTCTGTTCTTAAGCTATGGATAAAAACGAAACATAATGCCTGCCTGTGCAGCTTTCTCTGGCACAGATGAGATGAGAATTTCTCTCTGTGTGTACAAAAACTTGTCTAATGACTGCTGAACATTTATTTCAGACAAAAATATAAAAAGGCGCTATATAAAAGTATTTGTTCAGGATCTGCTTTTTACTCTGTCACAGCCTATTTACCTCTATGTAGAGTGGATCTGCAATCACAAGTATTTTCATGTACTGTTCAGTTCATGTAATCATCTAAGTTACTGCAGAAAATAACTATATTCAGCTCTTACAGAGTCACCTTTTAACTGGAGTCACCTTTCAGGCTGAAAGTTGATAGTGAATCCAATTTTTATCATGGCCGCAGAAAACCAGCCATGTGAAGCTGTCTTGCACACCCCTGTGGTTTGGCAGCTCTGGCCCCCTTGCTGCTTTGCATTCCAGTGTAGATTTCCCTACAAGCCTTTGTGGGTGGCAATTCTCTCTCCAGCCAGTTGTCGCGTTAGATGTTTTCTGTTACATTGGTCATAAAATGTTTGCACAAAACCAATACTGTACACATAAATTTTAGGGAAGCATTTCCCCAATTTTTATGAATGCCTGGGTAGAGACTGGGTAGAGACTGGTCTTCTTTTCTTCTAGTGACAGTCACAGACAGGCAATATGACCTATATGACTATATTAACTATGATAGCATGACTTTTATTTATTAACCACTCTTTATACTTTACTTTCCTCTTTAAAAAGAAATCAAGGGGAAAACACCACTCAGTCAAAACTGAGCAAAACTCCCATGTCAAGTAACTAGTCACAGATCAGAAACATATTGAAGAGATGCTAGAGAAAAAATTCCAGGTCAAAAATTATTCATACAAACAATTCTGTAAGTACTCAGAAATCAGGCCAGGTTTGCAAATAATTTGTGAACTGAACAAGTAAAAATTTAGGTGGATAAGATTTTTGCAAAGAATGCTCTGACTACTGGAAGATACCCCATTAGATCCACAATACATGCTGAATTTCCCAGCCCTAATCCCCAGATGGCAGTCTGAACTCATTCTCTGAGATGGCAGATTTGCTCTGCTGACGTTCTGGTTTTCTCTCATTAAGGATCACGAAGATCAGGCATCCTTTCTTTTCTATAGCTCTCCCTGATGTTTTTCTCAGATCTGTGACATCAAAGTCTTACTTAAATGAATAAAGAATTTGAAAGGATGAACTTCAAATACAGAAAATGAGTATTCTTTTGCTTGATTGGTAGTATGGTAGCAAAGCAGGAATGATACTCCATCCATGGATGTCAGCTGCATCCCTCACAATACCATAACCAAAAGAAAGGTCCCTAAATTTTAAGAGCACCTCTCTAGAGATGTCTAGCTTACATGCTGAAAACCCATATATATAATATTTTATAGAAACGACCAATTTTTTTTTTTTAGGAGGTTCTTTAGAGATACAAATTATGTAAGAAATCCATTCAATTGGATTCTGTCACCAAATAAGCCTATGAGATTAAACTATTATGCTTTCTTTAAAACTCTAGGTAGTATCTGAGAGTTGTCTGAAAAGATATTTGTGAATTAAGATTTCTAGAAATCTGTTGCAAATGTCTAAAACCAGGAAAGAAACAGAACAAATGATTGACTGATACCCACTGCAAGCAAAGCTGCACAAGTGAAAAGCAATCACCCTTACTTATTTCTCTAAGCTTTTGTTTTCAGTGTTCTAAACACTGGGAGACAGTGTTAAGTTTGTTCAGATGCACTCACATATTAATTGCAACAAACAGTTGTTGGCCTGTAACTTTTCCAGTCTAAATATACAATATTTGAATTCTCATTCATACTGATTTGTCATAACTAGACTACAAGTTCAGTGCAGTACACATATCCTACATGAGCGGTGGGGATGTAACCAGTAGAATCACAATTACAGTATGGGGGTTTTTTTGACAATGTTCTTCAAAATGTGCATGCTTTTTTTTCCTGAGACTACTTCAGCCTGTGGAACAGGTTTCTGAAATATTCATGAAAAGTGAATATGGATGGGAATAAATACTATTGCAATGAATTAAGGACAAAACATTAACATGCTCAGAAAAACGTGTGTAGTTTTTGCTTGGTCTTCATATCTCTAGAATAATAACGGAAGATATCAAGCCACACAGCCAATGTGCTTTTTTTGTGGAATGCTATGGTTCAGAGTCTCAGGCCTGGGAATTCAGGCAATACAAAAGAATGAGATTTGGCCATGCTTAATTAGCACAGAATGTCTTATTGGAAGAAAAATTCTTTATGAGCTATGCATGAATGCTGAGTGATATTGTTAGGGTTACAAAAAACATATGATGAGTCCCCAGTCAGTATGCAGTCACCTGAGACTGCTACAACTTTGATATCACTTAAACCAGCATGGCTGAAAGAGTCAGTGGAGGCAAGGATTTCCCAGGACAAAAAATGGAATTATTAATTTCCAGCACTTTTCCTTCCATGTTCTTTATCTCCTATTAAAGGTGGCTGTGAGGCTGTGTTTAAATCGGGACCAGTGATAGGCTGAGGTGAAAGGTTTTGTGTCAGCACTTTTTGTTCTCTTGTTTCTATTATGGCATTGTCCTTGAAGATCCCTGGGCTGGAGCTTTGCAGTGTTAGGTGACATACAAGCATAGAGATAGTGCTTGCCCTGAAGAACACCTCATTCTCTATGTATTTCCTCCATTTAGGCCACACACATCATTTCTTTGCTTCCAAAATTCCCTCTTCTGTTTGGACACTCTCTGTTGTCTAGTGCAAATCACAGCTGCCTTTTATTTTATTTTTTTCTCCTTTCTCCTGCCTGTTCTTCAGCTGTACGTTATCTTCATCAAAACTCATCTAGTTAACTCTTCATTTTTAAACCAGGCTGTGGTGCATGGTCCACAGCTGCTAAACAACAGCTCCCCTCCATGTGCAGGGATAAGGGCAGGCAGGGGAGTCTGGTCCACGAAGGTGAGAAAAAACAGGAACAAGACAGGTTGTCTCCCTCTGGGCTTTAGGGCTGTACATCCTGCTGCTACACACTAGCAGAAATGCCAGAGGGGCAGGGTTTGCTTTCATTACCAGAACTGGCTTTTCAAACAAAAAAGCCTGTCTCAGCACATGATAGGAATCAAGTACGCACAACAGAGTATGTTCCGGATGCATGTGTGGGTGATCTAAACCATTCTGTTATTAAGCACTAGGCACAGTTTACAATTACTCAAATCCCAACACTCACAACTTTACATAAGCCTGAAATGTACCAAGGAGGAATGCGGGTAGCTTTATTGCACAGAATTTAGGGGACTAAGTGTTGCACAGAATTTAGGGGACTAAGACTTCCAAAAATGCAGAGGAAACTGTGGGAAGAAAATGTTGTGGGCTTTCACCATCCTCTATAAGTATGTGTACATGGGAATGTACCTTGTCTCTCTGTTAAAACCCTGTTTACATCACATCCTTGGATGAAAATCAAGAAATGCAAATTATAAGGCTCTGAGGGGACAGCATAAATAACAAATATTTAATGATTTTAAAAGATCCAGGTTATCTTAAAAATCTTTTTACTTCAAAAACATAAACCTTTAAGATGAGTTTGGGATTCAGGTTATCTTGAGATTGGGTTAAAGTATTCTTGTAACTGAAGGCCAGGATAGCAAATACTCCAGAGCGCTTTGTGAATAAATCTCAAGAATAGTCAGATTAAGACACTAGTCTTCATGCCTTCCACACTACCTCAAGTTGCAAAGAATGAATTTGGAACAAGGCACAGCCAGAATTTTGCTAAGCCTTACAGGCTGTTGTGGATTAATTTCAGCTGGAGATGCCTGCAGCGGCCCTAAGTATGTAGAGGGGAGAAAAGGTTGCTTAAATCCAGACTTAATCCAACTCAGAATTATCAGATGAGACATGCTGTCTGGCCCATCCCATCTTCACCCCTATCCTGCCTTGCTGTGAGTCAGAACACCCAGTCTAGGTACAAAATGGAAGGTATTTCTCCAGCATGTTGTTTTTTCTCCAAAATAAATGTTTAGGATTCTTTTTCTGTATGCAAGACGTGCAATATATAGGAAAAGAGAACTATCAGGTGCATCTCTCCACCCTCTGTTCTTCAAATACAACCTTTACTAAGTGTCATAAACTGACAGCAATAAGGAATCCTTATGCTCCTAATCCTGCCCTCATCCGGCCTCGTGCTCATGTAGGAGCTTGCAACAAAGAATTCAAGGCTTTGCCAGCTAAATCTGTTACAGATACCCCAAGAGGGAATACTTTGTGACAGCTATTTTTATATTTTTAGGTATATATTTATACTTTGTATACAGTACTTGCTCTCTCTCCCCATGAGTACTAACCACATTACCCAGAAGATACTAATGCACGTATTTGATAAGGTGATTGTTTGTATCAAGTTGACATTATGGTGTAGATGATTGTGTAGTCTGCTGTGAATATTACTAAATTCCTGGTTTCATTTTCACTTATTATCAAAGACCAAATGTGGAACTCTGCATATGACAGTATATTCACATTCATTTATGCTAATTAACATTAATGAATGACAGCTGGAGATCACCAGTGCTGCTGAAGAAGGCAGAGTTTCACTCACTGCACTCCACACATCATAGAATCACAGGATGGTTTGGATTGGAAGGAATCTTAAGGAACATCTAGTTCCTATGGGCAGGGACACCTTGCACTAGACCCAGTTGCTCAGAGCCTGGCTCAAAACCTGCCACTAAACCCTTCAAGGGATGGGGCATCCACAGCTGCTCTGGGCAACCCATGCTGGTGTCTCAGCAGCCTCACACTCCAGAATTCCTTCCCAATATCTCATCTAAAGCCACCTTCTGTCACTGTCAAGCCATTGCCCCTTGTCCTAGCAGTACCTGCCCATGTAAGAAGGCTCTCTGCAGCTTTCTTTAGGCCCCTCTTCTTGTGGGATGAGACTGTGTAGGCCCTGGGGAATTTCACTGCCTCCCTGCTCTCCACAGCCTTTTTCCCCACAAGATTCTTCCAAAAACAGAAATTCTGTGGAACATGGCTACTGCAGGAAGCATGTGTGTGCTTGGGTCAAGAGCCAATCCAATCACAGCCACAGTGGGCGAGCAGTGAAGTGCCCAAGCTGCGTCACCCTTCCTGCACAACGTACAGTGAAATCCAGATGCAGCACAGTCTATGCTGGCCACATCAGCCAGAGAAATCCCCTCTGGCAGGCTCCACACCCATGCGGTCTGTGAGTTTCATGGCTGTTCTGGGCTCGAACTAACAAGAGCGCTTGAGGAACCCTCATGCCAGGGTGACCACTGACATACAGCAACTGAATGATGTAGAGAGAAGAGGATGCTCCTGCTCTAAGCCACAGGCCATTCTCCATGCCATTCTGCTGTGGGAAATTAAGGGCAAAATACTTTCTTGCCCATCCTGCGGTGATTATGCGTGGCACTCAGGCAAACAAGCACACCAAGCTGCAGTTCGAGTCTGTGCAGATGGCTCTCTGATTGCCCCTTCTCTCCATTTGCCAGGCTTGTACAGCCCTCTCATCTTCCTCAGCTCCTCCCTTTCTCTGCCCTTGTCTCCTCCCAAACATGGAGCCAAGCCCAGCGATCTTTTCCCCCTGGCTCCCAGGCTGGCCCCGCCTGTGAACAGACTGGCTGTTGCAGGTGCTGTTGGCCCACTCACCTTGGCCTTCCATGGCACTCCTGGTGTGCTCTCCTACTGCTCCTGCCAGGTTCCTCTCCCCACACTGACCCCAGCCCTTCCTCTGAGGATCTGTGAAGTGTCACCACCTGGCACATCAATCCCCCTTTACTCCTCATGAAATCTGGCTCTGCCTTAGGGCACTGGCACTCCTGTCAGGAGCCAGGAGTTGCCCTTGTCACAGCTTGGGAGTTTCCCAGGTCTGTTGCCTTAGCCCAGGCTCACACCAGGCCCTAATCACCAGCCCCTCTGCCTTTCAGCACCGTGCCCAAGGTGTCTGCTTTTTTCCTATCCTCTTCCTGGGCTTGATGTACCAGGTTCCTCCAGCCCATGGTGGCTCAGAGCACTCTCCTCTCTGATCAGGCACGTTGCAGCCCTTGTGAGCCACGCTATCCCTTTGTGCCCAATGGCTCCTTCTGCAGGTGCTGAGCGTGGCATTTTTGCCTTGCCAAGGAAGAATCAAAATTGGACAAAAAAAGATGCCCTGTGACCATAGAACACTTTACTTCAGGTAAGTCAACTGCAGTGTCTGCCTGCACACAGGAGAGGAGTGTGGTCAGAACAGAGCAGGTTTTTGACACTGAGGCTGCATTTGGATCAGCAGGCATTGCCCCAGCAGGAAATGGTTGCTGTGCACTGCAGTGTGCCCTGGATCGTGTCTGTCGTGATGCTCAAGATGTGTTTTGCACAAGGATCTACCGGAGGAGTTGCTTCACTCAAGTAAAGAATTCCACCAGAATCTTCATGGGAAATGGGCAGGAGTTAACTTTGCCCAGTGTTGTTGGTATTGGCCTTGGTTTTGGAGGGAGGGTAGGTCTTTGCCATGACATTTAAGACGGGGGTGGTCTTGGCCATGGCTTCTGAGGGGGTTGTGGGGTGGTAATATAATGACTCCAGAGGTGTGAAGTGGTCAAAAAATTACTACATGCCCGTGATGTTGCAGAAGAACTTCCATCTGGGCTCAGGCTCATCTGGAATAAGATCCAGTCATAGAAGTACTGAGTGGAGGTGTACACTCCAGGCCGCCTTGCTCTGGCGCAGCCTTTTCCCCAGCTGGTCACTCCAATGACCCACCAGTAGTCAGCGTTGTTGTCTTGGCACATGAGAGGACCACCGCTGTCACCCTGCAGTGGAGCAGAGAGGATTAAGGTGGTGTTAGTGGCTCCTGCCAGCACTGGGACTGTTCCCTTCTCTCCCACAGCCCCTGCCAGAGCTCTGTTCTGGGCAGAGGAAGCCTCTGCTCAAGGGCTGGAGCCTCCACAAACTTGGCTGTGAGTGTCTTGTGGTCCTGTAAAGTTGGGCTCTGTCTCTCCTCTCTGCACAGGGCTCCTGGATGTGCAGAGGTGGGACATTTGGCACCTGGACCTCTGGGCTGCCAAGAGCACCAGCTGGGCTTTCTGGGCTTTCTGGCACAAGGGGGCCACTGGGCAAGCAGGTGTGGATGGAGAGTGTGCGGGAAGCCCCCACAGCGGTGGGGAGCCGGGGCTGGGAGGGCGACTGAGTGGCCGGGCAAAGCAGGCCCTGGGCTGTGCTGGGGCGGTGCTGCCCGGGCTGCCCGTGCTGCTGGGGGCTGAGTGGCTGGTGGCACGCTCCTACCTGGCAGGTGTCGATGGTGCCCTGCGGGTAACCAGCACACAGGTTGTAGGGGTGGACAACCCCTGCATACCACTGGCTGCTGTTGCAGAGCTGGAGATCGATGAGCTGGACCTTGGCCTCTTGGAGGCGATCACTGTAGTTTTGATCTGTGAGCAGAGAAAGGAATGAGCCCCCAGAAGCTCCTTGCCAAGAGCTTCTTGTCCCCTATGTGGGGGATCCCGTTCCCTAGGGCTTGGCTTTGCCTCTGCAGAGGCACTGGAGCGCTGTGTCTGTGCTGTCTGCCTTTTGGGAGCAGACCAGTCTCATCTCTGCAGACGCATACATCCCACAGCCTGACGCCAGCTTCGGCCTCTGCTGTGGCCAAGGCCAAGCTGTGTCCCCAGTGTGCTGAGCTGGCTCAGGAGTCCCTCTTGGGAACTCACCTCTTGGAGCAGTAGAACCCCAGCCAGCAACCCAGCAGTTCTGCAGCTCTGACACTCTCAGCGTGGCATCGGGCACACAGGCCCGCTGGATGTAGGGGCTGCACTGGACGGGATGGTCCAGTTCGAGGAGGGCAATATCATAGCTCATGTCATCAGGATTGTAGTCCTGGTGTACCACCAGATGCTTGACATTGCGCACTTGTGCCCCATGGGCTGGCTGAGTCAACTGGGTGGCCCCGATCACCACATACACCATGCTGATTTTCCTGGAAAGTGGATGGAGAGAGTGCTGAGAGGGAGTAGAGCCATGAGCCACAGCAGCCCAGCAGTTGCCAGACCTCTGCGTGGCATGGCAGAGAGGGAGCAGTGCTCTGGCAGGTGTGAGTGCCCTCACGTGCCTTGGGTTGGGGGAATGTTGAGCTGGAGGCTGCTAGGAAGCCTTGGCATGAGCCCAGGCTTCTGCTGAGCAGTGCGGCAGCTGGGCTGACTCAGAAGAAAGGGAACAGAAGTAGCAGGTGGTGCTGCTGACAAAGCCCCTGTTGGTGTTGTGGGGATGTCCCCATTCCCAGCTCTTCCTTACGTGACCTGGTCGAAGCAGTGGGCTGCTGTGAGGACCCACTGAGTGCTGAGGAGGGACCCTCCACACAGATGCCCAAGGTCTGGTACCCAGGGATGCTGGATGCTGACAATCCAGGGCCAGGCTCCTGGCAGGGCTCTTCTGCCACCCACAACACGTGTCAGGTCATAGCCATAAGGCATATTGCTGTAGTAATAAGCCATGGGGATGTAGTCAGATGCCACAGCTCGGAGCCCGCAGGTCCCTCTGGAAGCAGAAAGTCATTTCCTTACTGTCATTTCCACCTGCTGTGGCTCAGGCTGCAGCTCAGCCCTCTGCCCTCCCCACAAGGGCTTGCATGCACAGCAGGCCAGGGAAGCCCATGGGGTGTGCGTCTGTCCGTGCCAGCACCTGGCTGCTGGCAAGGAGCTGAGGCTTCCCCATGGCACGTGGGAAGCTGTGGCCCAGCCATGGGGGACAGGCGGGCCCTCTCCGGGGAAGGCCCCAAGTGTTGCCATGGCTCCCTCCCAGGGCCTGGGGCCACTTACCCACAGCTGTCGTATGTGCCGTGAGCCAGCCCGGTGGCGACCAGCAGGACGAGGAGGCCGAGCCAATTCATGGCTGCCAGAGGCACGTGTCAGCAGCAAGCACTGAGGGATCCGTGCAGCAGCACAGCCACAGCC
>VYXC01003455.1:910-40908 GCA_013397175.1 Platysteira castanea
TGTCCCTTTACAATTGCCACAAGGTATCTTTTCCATTTGTGGAGATGGAGTTTGGCCCGCCATTCCACTCAATCTCAAAGGTGGCCCATGCAGCATTAGAGACTTACTTTGCTGACACCTACCATAAAGATGATAAGAGAACATAAGCATAGAGAAAAGAGGTTTGTTGATCGAGATACACCTGATTGTAATGATAATTTTAAAGCTTGGAGTTTTGGAAAAAGATTTGCCGCAGCTCTCTTTGTACCCCAAGTTGCTGAAGGGGCAGCCTTGAAACAATTGGAGCAACTAGGCTGTTGGCTAAATAAGAACTCTCATGCCATTTCTTTGGCACTGAGTAACTTGTTAACAGATGTTCAAAGTGTAAGCCATGCAACTCTGCAAAACAGAGCAGTGATAGATTTCCTTTTGTTAGTGCATGGGCATGGATGCAAAGACTGTGATGCAATGTGCTGCACGAACCTTTCAGAGCATTCGGTATCAATACACAAGAGTATTCAACAATTAGAGGAAGGTATCACCAAACTCAAAGTTGAAAGAGGATCATGGTTGGATGATCTGTTTGATCGGTTAAACCTTGCTCCATTGTGGAGAGAACTTGAAAATGGGCATGTATGTTTTTATTATCATCATAGTCATCACGGTATTTATACCTTGTCTACTTCAGTGTATCCAACAACGGTTTAACAAAGCAATCAAAGCAGTGTTCATGGTTCAAACAGGAGAGGAGATGTTGGAACCCTGGATTCTGAGAGTTTTAATCTCTCAGAGCTGACAAGTACAGATCTGCAAAAATACACTGCATTTGATCTGAGGCCCTGGAAAAGGCTTCCAAATCTAAGTGATAACTCCAAGATCGTTAGTGTGTAATTGATAAAAGTGTGTTATATCACTGGGTGAAGATAGAGAATTTTAGGTTTTGGGATATAGCAATATATATATATACACAAGTGACAAGATGGTGGAATTAGGGTGGTGGCTAGTACTTCTTCTTTCTCCCTTCTTCTTCATAAGTTTGAGCAAGTTAGTGACTGGACAGAAAAATCCACAATGCAGAGGTCAAGTTAACAGATTATTGGGTTACAAGTAAAAATAAAGTTGTTGGCATAATGTAATTGGGTAACTTGGTCTTCAAAAGGCCCTGAAAGAACTCAACCTCGGCCATCTTCCACCTTGCTGACTTAGAAGCACATTCTGTGTAGTTGTAACTTAGATAAGAAATAATAAACATCCAAATCTAAAGAAGAAACAGCATCTCTTGTGTCTTGATCTGAGTAAAAGAACTAGACAGAACCAAGGAAAGAAGAATCCGACAGGCACCCTCAGCACCTCACCTTCTATGTGTTTTAGGAAGCCAGTTCTGTGAAAGGAGGCATAAATCTCCATATTTCCAATGAAATCCTCTGTTGCTGTTTACAGCAGCAGCAGAGCACCAGTTTCTTACTGCTCCTGAAGGCAGGTGGAAATTAGGGGCTAAGCAATTCAGCTCAGTCATGACAAAAGACTTTGTGGGCAGGCATGGAAGCAAAATTTTCCAGTCTCTGGTCAAGCCACAGCTGAGAGGATGTTTCAAGCATCAGTTCCCTGGAAATAGGCATCAGAAGAGGGATTTCGGAGAAATTAACATCTCCAACATTTAATCTTCCTATTGTTGCTTCAGAACCTCAATGGGCAGTTGAAAGGTAAGTGGATTAAGGAGTGTAAAGCATTCAGTTATTGTAGCAATGGGGAACACCTAAGCAGCTAAAATTGATAGGTGCTGTCATTTGTAATTGCTGAGAGCTTGAGCACCAGAGTGCGTTACAAGTGAGAACAGTGGGAAGGTTTGAGCTCTTCAGGGGTAATGGTCTGATCTCTGATCTGTACAGGTACAGCTGTCTGGGGGGCAATTGTGGGCAGATATGCCAGTCTGGAGAGGTCTGCCCTGCAGACAAGACTGCAGAACACGCACTTCCACAGCAGTGATGCAAAGACTGGGTGTGGGTGCTCTGTAAGCAACTGGTCAAAAAAGCGATGGTGTCAGTACCTTTTTGGTAGCTTTGTGTTTCAGTTCATTACAGAAGAAATGTTTATCTTTATTGTGGACGTAGTTCCAGGAATAAGTGAGTGGAAAACATTTTAGGGGATGGTTCTGCCACAAGAAATGGTGGAGAAGTGGTCCTGGCAAAAATTCTAGAGGTCAAAAGTAACAAGGCAAGGAAATATTAAATCAAATAAGAAGTGTATGGTGGGCCTTCTGCAAAATGAAAGAAAAGTTTTGGGGCAAATTCAGCAGGATTACCAGAGGACAAGTATCTGAGGAAGGTGTGTGAGCATGCATGCAGTACATCAGGAAAAAGTTTCATGCTTCTCTCCTGCAGGGTGCTGCCTTGTCAAATGACATCTCACCATGAACTAAAAAGTTATTCGCTTCCTATTACACTTCATAGCATTTTCTTCATTCTCATCTTCTCCCCTTCTTTCTATCTGACTCATGACAGATATTAATATCCACTTTGACTATTCAGGAGCATTTTCTGACACAAAATCTCCGTTTGAGAGAAGTGTGGCAATTTATAGTTGAGTTACTTATTGCTGGATCTCAAAAGCTCCTTAAAGTAGAGCTGCAAGAAGATAGTGATTTGTCAAGTGTGTTGGTGTCTGGGGTTGTCCTTAGTGGTGAGAACCACTGGGGTTGTCCTTAGTGGTGAGAACAACCTGCAAACCATGGTATCCAAGCCATGGATAGCTCCTGGCTTTGGGCCTTGTATGGAACCAATCATGCAGAGAGAGCCCCAGCCATCTTTCCTCATCCACTGGATGTGTAAATCCCTACCAAAATGCAGCAGTGGTGCTTAGAAAGCATCAGTGCAAAGCCAAGGATTGTGATTCTCTTAAGCTGAGATGCCAAAAGTACAGTTCAGCTCTGCATTTCTTTTTGAGCAGAGCTGTGGGTACCATTTAAGAGTCTTTCTGCTCATAAGATCAGAAGTAGGGAATGCATATAAATGAGAGCCATTGCATGGAAAAATGCTATTAGTAGAAAAGAATCAGTAGAAAAGATGGAAGAACTGCCTGTTTTCAGGAGTGACCACATTAGCAAGCAGCAGCAGACTTGGTGTGATGGTCTAGTATGGGAAGACCTCTGACATATTGATCGTGGTGGAAAAAGCCTCTTCTGTATTAAATATTTCAGTAAAAAAACCCTCCACTGCTGACATTACTGCATCATTACCCAGAGGGAGCTGTGGTGAAAGATGAAGAATATACAAGCAGAAATTTCCAGTTTGTCTACAGGACTTGTGCTGTCTCTCAGAGTGAGCACGCACAGTGCCTCCCAAACCATCCTCTGCTGTTGGAAATACCAGCAGGATTCCTGCAGCATGTGAACCATGCCTTCCAGACATAACGATAATTGTTTCACACAACATTAAATTACTTATAACTGCACTTGCAAACACCAGTGCTCCAGCTCCCTGGGTAAAATGTACTGCACTGTTTGCCAAAAACATCAGTGTGGAGGTGCAGCCAAAGCAGGGAGTGTATTCTGAAGTTTACAGCTGTTCTGAACAGAGATTCAGAGATCTTGACTTTAAATTTCAGAGCAGCAACCAGCACTAATTCCACCCTGCTACATTCTGCAATTTGTCTCCTTACTGAAGTTAATTTCAGTGAGCTCAGGCTCCATGACAGGTAACTGTCCAGCAGCTTCTGTCCAAACCTGCAATGCAAAGGAACTCTGAGAAATGTGTGTGTTCCTCTGCCCCACAGACTTGAGGCTCGGGATGGCACAGGGGTGGCAGTGCCACAAATCTCCATTTAGGCCACACGTGTTCATCTGTGAGCCCCAGATTAACAGCTGGGGCTGTGTAGCAGCCCCACAGGTCAGAGCCACCTGCACTGACCATGCCCAGGTGTGGTGAAAGTTAAAGAAATCTGAATCCTTTGTACTCAGAAGAAGGTTCAGTCCAACCACAAGCAGCCTTGTTTCTGTGTCCAGATTAAAAACCCAGATGAACATTTGCCTCCCTTAGAAACAGGGGAAGAAGTTCTTCAGCTTTCACTGAGTTACAGTATTAAAATCTGCATTTATTTGTTTATTCTATTAACTGGCAGATATATGGCTGATTCTTTCCATTAAACAAGTTGCAAAATTTTCTCTATATCCTGCACTCCAATAGTAGGAAAATCACTGCCTTTCAAATGGGGTCTTTGGACATGTCCCCATAACTGTCTCCACTAGTAAAAAGAGGTTTTAAGTTGGGTTTTTCACTTTCTAGCTGTGAGGCAATTAATGAGTGATACAACCTACAGCTGATGGGAAATTTTTCCAACAAAACACCTCTGATGAGCAAATACTGACTTGTCAAAATCAAAACTGTCCAAAATTCTAGTTCTGAAATTGTTAGTGTATTTGGTTCTGCATGCTAAAAATGAAACCTAATGATTTTTTATCTTTGAATGATTTTTGGATACACTTGGATGAGAAGCTTAGTTTAAGTGGTTGTTTTGTTAAAGAAGAAACAAAATCATTAGGGAAATCCCAACACTTTCTCATTTCTATATGGAACTAACACATGACAAAAACACAAAATGGATTTCTGAAGAGGATGGAGCCATAAATTGCATATGTATGTTCAGTTTAAAAAAACAAAACAAAAATTAAAACACAAAGCATTACAAACTCTGTAACTTTTTCTTCCTGAGCAGAAAACCACCACAACAGAGACAGAACCTGCATCCAAATGACCTCACTGTCTACTGAAAGCCTCTTTCCTCAGTTCACCTGACACTCTCCATGTCACCACAATGGATGAGACTCACTGAGACTGCAGCTAAAGACTCCCATGGAACAGAATATTTGATGGAGAGCTCAGAATCATGGCACTAGTTTCTTCGTGTTTTCCTTAATCTCCTGACCTTGTATGTTTTCAGGCCCTGCCTGTGTTTGCTGTAATGCATTTATTTCCTTCAAACTTGTTTTGAAACTGCTTTGTCAGGCAGTTGAAGTTATTAGTAAAGTTATGACAACATTTGTTATCCCTTATAAGAGATGAAAATTAGCATTTTTCTTCATGAGAGATGCCCACTGTAATAATAATTGCTGAGTAACCAACTAGTTCCATTGTTTACCTTGGCATCACACAATTTTTAAATTAACAACCTAAAAAAATAGTATTTTTTATTTTTGGAGGAAAGAGGAGCCAAATGACCCCAGCAAAAGCTAAAAACCAAATTCAGAACACACATTTATAAGCTTTTTTAAAAAACCAGAGCCAAACCTGTTGCAATTTTTATTTTTATGCTGAGAAGTCCACCTGCACTGCAGAAGAGAAACTGTGAACACTGCTCACTGAAAAGGAGCTACACCTCCACCACTCACTTGTTTAATCATTCCTGAGTTTTTCTGCCAGGTACCTGCCTTTTAATTTGCTACAACCAACCTGAAATATCTGTCAATTTTTCTTCTCCATGAATTAATAATGCTGTAATTAAAATCCAGCAGAGAGCTCAGCTGAGACTCCTGGTTAATTAGGACAGGAGGGGGCCGTGTGAGCAGTGTGGCACTGCATGGCTTGGAGAAGGCTTGGACTGGAACCAGGGCTCTGTGGGTGATGAGTTTCTGCCAGTCCACGAAGCGTTTGGATGTTTGTTCCAGTAGCCTGCACATCTATTTGTGGGCAACCAAGTATTGCTGAAATTATTTAATTTGGACGCAGTGCTCAAGAATTATTTTCTGTAAAGAATCTGAGTTTAGTTATTGTTTCTCTGTAAGCGCTAAGAAAAAGAGAAGAAGCAGTGCTGAACTAAGCTCTTCCTGAGAGATGTTTTGCACTTCAAGCAGCAGTGGGAGTGTCACAAAGAGAAAAATGAACTCCTTGGTAAAGGCCATACCTGCTGCTAATGGGCAAGGATTGAGGATTTTAGTTTCTCCCAGGATTTATTTCCACGCTGATCATTGCAATGGTGCCCAACTAATCAAGATTGTTCCTGGTACTGAAAATACCAGCTTGATTCAGGTTTGATGCTTGTTGATTCCTGCAGCTTAAGTTCTTCTACCACACATTTGATATATGAGGATTTGGAATTGGCTGATTTGTTTTGTTTTGGAACAGCAGACAAAAATATTTGTAGTTCTATTGCATTTCAGCACACTTAGAGATGAAAACATCAATCTGAAGACCTCATCATTTATCAAGTAATTTTTTAATTTTAAAAAGTACACAAATTAAGCTTTTTCCAGCTTGCTCGTTGAAGGCAGAGGAATTTATATTGCAGCTTGGAGTGAGATAAAGGAAATTTTTATCATGAACTTAAAAAATTTGAAAACAAAATTAAACTAAACTTGCAGCACACAGCAATGTGTACCATGTGTAACCTGAGTGTCCTCCTGTGCACCAGAGCAGTGTAACTCAAAAAGCATTCCTGGTTTAATTGGACAAGTGTACAACTGTCCAAATTCCCAAAGGATCTCCTACAAAATAAACGTCTTTAGGTAGCCTTTAATACAAAGAGAAGGTTGGGTAATTCATATATTCTTTATTGTTAGCTTAAATAAGAACACTTGTTTGCCACTTTCCTTTGATGATAGAAAAGTTCCCAACTTCTCATATGTTAGTTTGCTATAAATCTGAATTATCAAGTTCATACCTAATTTTCAATTCTGAGCTTGTTTTTTTGCAGCAGTATATATATATATATGTTTGTTTGTTTGTTTATATATTTATATGGATATCTCTATACACATATAGCAGTTGCAGCCTATTAATGGGACAACTATCTACAATTCCTGTAATTTAAGATTAAGGGAGTCTTTATTTCTTTATAAGTCTTCCTGTGAGAGTCAAGTTGAGGATTCTACCTTCCAGTGGATAAAATATATTTAATAGTTAACCTCCTACAGGAAACTTAAGTCAAGACTCACCATGTTCTGCAGTATAATAATAATTTCATAATTTCTTTATAAATCTAGAATCCATTAGAGGAAAGTACACCTCTGGAAAGAAGCTCAGGGAACTGGATGATGCATCTTTGTCTCTGAGAAGGTGAACTTCAGAAAAGGCTTAGGTAAGTTTCCTGAATATACAACAGAATATTTATCTTCAGCTTTGATCCAGGGAAAAAGGAGAATTTTTTCCTGAAAGGGAGGAGAGGAAAGTTGGACTAGCACCACATTGTGAGGGTAAAATCTCAGAGGGAGGTAATGTGTAATATCTTTAAAAAGAAACCAAAACAGAACCAACTGAACAAAAAACAAACAAACAAAACAAGAAACCAAAAAAAAAAACACCAAAAAAACCCCAAAAAACCAACAACAACAAAAAACCCACAAAAAAACAAAACAAAAAAACCCCAAAACCCCCAAACAACACCAAACAAAAAAACCCAAAAAAACCCCAAAAACAAACTCCCCCGAAAACCACCAAACTAAAAAAAAAAACCCCACAAACCCCAAAAAACCGAAGAAAAAAACCCACCCCCCAACCCCAAACAAACACAACCCCCAACAACAAACAAACAAAAACCCCCAAATAGATGCAAAATACTTACTTCCTGCAAAACTCTAACCTCAGCCTGATGTGAAACAAGGTAGACATGATTTTAGTTTTTAATTAGCTGAGACTCCTGTAGTGTGTTATTAAAAAATAAAAAAAATCACTTGGAATTCTCAGTGGTTTAGGAGGGGGAGAAGTACAGATTTGTCTAACTTCACCTGGAAGTCCCAGGGCAGTGAGAGCTGCTCAGGGCATGTGATCAGGAAAGTGCAGCTCAGTCAAAAGGGAGAAAATCTGACTCTCCTCTGTCGCTGTTGAGGTGGGAGCTACACGAAAATACCACAGGTTTGGTTTCAAGCAAAAGGTCTTTATTCAAAACTCCCGGGACATTTTATAGACTTTGCTATGTTTATCATTCATGTTACTCATCCATTGGCTGCTTAACTACTACAATAGATTCATTGGCTATAATTTTGGTACAGTGCAATATTTTCAGCTATCGGTAGCAGCGGTATCCTAAACATTCTAACCATTTAGAAAACACCAGCTGCAGCTCTGCTGTTTTGGTTTCTTGCTTCTGCTAACACTTAAGTTTCCCACAGGTACAAACGAATTGTGCTAAGATCAGTGTTGGAACCAGACAGGCTTGCTGAC
Source organism: Platysteira castanea (assembly GCA_013397175.1). NCBI lineage: Eukaryota > Metazoa > Chordata > Aves > Passeriformes > Platysteira > Platysteira castanea. Next base: position 9,040 of record VYXC01003455.1, read on the forward strand.
CTGCTGTTAATTCCCACACTCATCCACAAAAATGCCACATCCCTGACCTTCTCCTGCCTTTTGAGAGCTTGGCATTGCATTTACTGAGTTGTTGGGGTTTTTTTTTCAATTATTTCAAATTGCAAGAGAGCGTTGCAATTCTAATGAGCTGCATCTGAAGCTCAGTGTGTAAAGGAGAAAATCCAACATGGATGAGAGTGAATTTTCCTAAGCCACCCTTCACTTTAAGTAGCTGCTGCCTGAAAAACGAGGGAATTCCTTGACCAAGCTTGCCCTCTGCAGGCCTCTACCTCCCTCTGGCACTGCCAGATTTGTTCCTTTTCTACACAGGCAAATTAATGTGCTGCTCACATAACAGCATTTGGATATTCTCTTTTTTAAAAAAATAAAATAGTAATTACTTAAATAGATATTTAGAGACAGCTCTTAGTGCAACTGGGTCCCAAACATTAATTTAATTTGCCCAAATAGCTCCTGATTAGGTTTGCTGTTATCTGAAGGCAGTGAGCTAATGGAGATGATGCAGAAGGGATTTGATTTAACCCTGGAGCTGTTTGTTCAAGTAGAGCTCCCAGCACAGGCTGGGAGACCTGCTCAGCATCTGCTCTAATGAGCCACAGTGAGAATCCCACCGCCTGGATCTCTGCTGGGCTGGATAACAAGGAAGAGTCACACTAAAATAGGCTTCTGGTGAAGGCAATGAGAGTAAATACAGCCCTTGGGAGATGGAGAAGAGAATACTTTGCAGCTCTTCACTTAAGGTCTGATGAANATCCACAAAAATGCCACATCCCTGACCTTCTCCTGCCTTTTGAGAGCTTGGCATTGCATTTACTGAGTTGTTGGGGTTTTTTTTTCAATTATTTCAAATTGCAAGAGAGCGTTGCAATTCTAATGAGCTGCATCTGAAGCTCAGTGTGTAAAGGAGAAAATCCAACATGGATGAGAGTGAATTTTCCTAAGCCACCCTTCACTTTAAGTAGCTGCTGCCTGAAAAACGAGGGAATTCCTTGACCAAGCTTGCCCTCTGCAGGGCTCTACCTCCCTCTGGCACTGCCAGATTTGTTCCTTTTTTACACAGGCAAATTAATGTGCTGCTCACATAACAGCATTTGGATAGTCTCTTTTTTTAAAAAAATAAAATAGTAATTACTTAAATAGATATTTAGAGACAGCTCTTAGTGCAACTGGGTCCCAAACATTAATTTAATTTGCCCAAATAGCTCCTGATTAGGTTTGCTGTTATCTGAAGGCAGTGAGCTAATGGAGATGATGCAGAAGGGATTTGATTTAACCCTGGAGCTGTTTGTTCAAGTAGAGCTCCCAGCACAGGCTGGGAGACCTGCTCAGCATCTGCTCTAATGAGCCACAGTGAGAATCCCACCGCCTGGATCTCTGCTGGGCTGGATAACAAGGAAGAGTCACACTAAAATAGGCTTCTGGTGAAGGCAATGAGAGTAAATACAGCCCTTGGGAGATGGAGAAGAGAATACTTTGCAGCTCTTCACTTAAGGTCTGATGAATGAGGACTTTTTAAGAATCTCTCATTTTTAAACCAAAAAATCATCACAATGGTTTATAATTTTCGTATAACAAATATAAGCAGGTATAGGTCAAAACCATAAATCAGTTTATGAATGACAGCTGTTTAAGTATTTCACTCAGTGTTCTCTGTATGTGATTCTTTAAAAATAGGACTGAAACCTAAATAAGGTAAAGGTGTGATTTTTTAGGGTAAATTAATGAGATACAACTCTGAAATGTAAAGCCAGCAAAACTAAATTTTAAAAAAAATCTCTGCATATAGCTGTAGCAATAGCTGTAGCAATTTGGGATTTTTTATTTGTAATTGGCATAACAACATCATCAAAATCTCTGGTACAAATGAAATTACATTGGTAATCCTGCTTACGTTGGTATAATACATGCTAGCTGAGGCAGGCAGAAGCTATGCCACTCAACACTTTTGTTTCAAAACATTTTGCAAAGAGAAGTTAGTTAACCTCTTCCTTCTTTCTTTTTATAACACACTCTATGTGCTTGCAAGAGGCAGAAAAAGTCCATTAATAGTAATGATTAAGTGTAATATTATCTCTTCGATAGTAGTAAAATTGCAAGGAGTGCACTAGGGCTCTCCTGGGACTCTTTGACCACCAACCCATGAATTCTGAGGATTTCAGCCCTGAGAAGGCTGAAGAGCCAGAGAGGATTGTTTCAAGCAGAACCTGAAGCCCACTAGGGGTTCACAGATCTAGACCAAAAGATGATTTCAATGAGTAACTTTAATCAGTAAGTTCCAATGAAAAAATGCTTCACTGGATTTTTCCCCCCAAGTAGTTCAATAAAATATGCTCTTTGAAACAAGATCTGACTCACATTGCAGGTTTAACAAGGGCTAATTTAAATAGGCTTTCATTTCAGTTCAGGCGTTAAAGATTAAATTAATTAAACACCTAAGTTTAGAGGATGTCTTTCAAAATTGTGCAAACAAGAATAAATAAACGGACTCCTCTTTTGACAGCTGGTGTCTGGCTTTTAGCCAAATGACAGGATAACAGAAGTGTGGAAAATTGAGATGTGTTCATTAGAATAGTCTCAAATGGAGCCTCACTGGGCTGCATGATGAATTCCACCCATTTACTACAGGCTGAGTAAGTAAAAGACTCCTACATTCATGTTACATGATCAATTTGCTTAAGAGTTCTTTGACGACTTGTTTTTCATAGAGATACTTGCAGGTACACCAAAAAAATGTGGTTTTCCCCTACATGCCCGTGAAAACCATCCAGTAGATGGGGCCACAGAATTGTACAAAACGTAAAAGAAAGTAAGTTTCGTTCCTCCTAGGAAAAACTCTCATAGTGCAAATAGAGTTTTGTTAATCCATTAAATTCTTCTGTCAGACAAATAATTTATTTACTTATATCGTGTCCTGACTGTATGACTCATTAAGCTGTACTCAAATGCTAGTTAATATTATTCTGTGTGTGTTTGATACTGAAATAATTACAACACACAGCCAACAAAAATTACAACTGAGATCCTAATTTTCATTCATCCTCTGTTCGTTCTTAGATATTGTACAGGTGTGAGATACAGTCAGGCTTGTGACGAAGTGACACAATGGAAGTCGCTGACAGTAATTGTAGCAAGAAAGTCCCACATGTGGAAAGGGGTGTGTGGCAGGAGGAACGTGTTAGTGGTTCCTGCAGAATATTAAGGATGACTTTATGAATGTAACTTGGTTGCACCGTTGGGATGTTTTTTCCCTGTTTCTTTGAGATCTTTGCGTGTATTCTTTGAAAATGTGTGGATCAGAAAAGAACGTGGCGGTTTGAGAGCTCCTGTAGGGACATTGCAGGAGCAGGGGCAGCCCCGGCGGCTGCGTAGCTGCGGGTGCAGAGGTTTGAACTGTGTCTGTACGTGGGGTGCAGCATGGTACCACCAGCAGAAGGGGCTCTGAGGGTGTTTCTGAGCTTTGCCTCACGAAACGCCAAGTTCCTCGTGGATTCAGCTGTGAAATCCCACCCGGGAGCCGGCTGAGCCACCGCTGCCTTTGAGCGGGGGGCTCGCAGGTTAAACCCTGGCCATGGGGCACGAAAACGAGCCCGTGGCTGTGTGACCCGGGGAGGTCAGGGGGTGCTTTGGGTCTGGGCCGGGGGTGGGAGCTGACCCGTCCGTGCGGCTCTGCCGGGCGGGGCTGGGCTGCCGGAGCCCCCGGACGGGGCAGCCCCGGCCCGCCCCGAGTCACCGCTGGCCCCGCGATCGGGGGGAGCCCGGCCCGGGGACGCCCCTGCCCTGTCCCGGCGGGTGTCGGGGAGAGCCCTATCCCAAGGGATGCTCCGGTGGGAGCGCAGCCCCGGCGGGTGTCGGGGAGAGCCCTATCCCAAGGGATGCTTCGGTGGGAGCGCAGCCCCGGCGGGTGTCGAGGAGAGCCCTATCCCAAGGGATGCTCCGGTGGGAGCGCAGCCCCGGCGGGTGTCGGAGGGAGCCCTACCCCGGAGGATGCCCGGGTTGGTACCCAGCCCCGCGGGGGCGGTGCGGTGCCGAGGTGAGGTTAGAGGGGCCACGGCAGCACCTGGAGGCGGGCCCGCCCCACCGCAGGAAGGGAGCGCCCGGCGGGGCGGGAGGGAGCAGCCGGATCCGGCGGCGGGGCCGGGGCTGCCGCCCCGCAGAGCCCGCGGGACGCTGCCGGCAGCCGCCATGGCTTTCGGGAGGGCTCCGAGGGACCCGTTCGGCACCGCCGTGGGCAGCCTGGTCGGTGAGTAGCCTGGAGCGGGGCCCCCGCGCCGCCCCCTCTGTCCCCGCCGAGCGCTGACCCGCGGCTCCCCTTGGCCTTTCAGAGCGGGCGACGCTCGGCTCGCTGCAGACAGAGGAGTGGGGACAGTTCATGCACATCTGCGACGTGATCAACGCCACGGAGGAGGGGTGAGCGAGCGAGCGCGGCCGGGGGCAGCGGGGCGCGGAGGTGGCACCGGCGTCGCTCGAGGGCAGGGCGACATCGAGCAGCCAGCGTAGGGCGCTGATGTTAAGTGACCTGAAACGAAATAGAGCAGGGAGCAGATAGCTTTGGTCCCCCAAGGAAAAGCTTTGTCTGTCGCGGGGCCATCGGGGCTTTTAGGGATTAGCCTCGGCGGTTCTTCCCCATAGACACACGCTAGAGAAGGGCGGTGACAGAGGTTTCTCACCTGAGTCTGACGTGTTTTGTGCAACCTGTACTGCTCGTCAGGCTGAACGGGTACCCCTGTGCTCTGCAAACCCACCTGGAAAAAGGCTTTGAGCGCTTGGGTGCCTACAACACTATTTGAAACTCTTGGCTTTTGCCTTTGAGTTCCCCACCTGCAGTGTCTCTGCCAGGCTGTGCCACAGCAGGGGTGAAGTGAGGGCTGGGATCCTGTGCAGTGGGATCCATCCCATCCAGGTGTGCACCCGGGGCTCCCAGGACTGAGGTGGTCTCTTGCACTGAACGGCCACATCCAGGTTTACTCAGCCACTTGCCGCTCTGAGCTTCCTTGTTTCCACCTGTAAAAGGGGGAAAAAGGAAACTTGTTCTCATGTAAGATCTGCTTCAGCATTGCATTGCAAGAACTCACTTCTAGCAGTGGCCTGTTTTAATAGCTGAAGAGCTTTCTCCAGGACAATGAGGTATGGCTTACTTTCTGCACAGGTGTCTTTTTTTCTGTATCAACTTTTCTTTCCTCTCATTGTTTTGGATTCCACACTCTCACCCATGGCTCTTAATGCTTGGAATGTCAATAATAATTAACTTCCTTCTGGTTATTACCATAAACAACAGCACACTTTGACCCTCTGTGTTAATTTTTACGTAAAGTTTCCATGCAACAGAGCCTTTCTTTTAATGAACTGTTTCCTCTTGTGCACAGCTTAGGCTTGCAAAGGAACTCCTTGTAACTTCCTCGTAGGCAGCTACTACTAGTCACAGTCTGTAACAGGACAGTAGGAGCAGCAGAACTGCTGCATCTAATTAGGCAAATGGTTATTTTAATGCAACATGCAGCTTCTGACCAGAGCATTTCCAGATGCTTCAGCAAGGGAAGCAAGAGGAGTGGAATTGTAGTACAGCTCTCTGCAAGGGAAACTTCTCCACTCTCATGCTCCCATCCATCACTTGATGCTCTACTGAAGTGCCTGGATATGACATAAGATTAAGAAAAATTGAGAAATGTCTTCTTTTTTCTTCTTTTTTTCTTGTTAAGTGTAGCACTTCAAACCAAGAAATGCAGTAATGGTAAACACCCACTTAATTTCATTGACTTTGAAATGTTTTCAGCAAAGATTTCGTATTTTTCCCTTAGTGGAACACTGTATCTGTGCCTATTGCTCTATCTTAGATTCTAGAGATATTCTAAAGAGAAATTAGGACATCTTGTTTATGTTGATCATGAGCGCTGGGCTGGCCCTAATAATTGTACACTATAGATAGTCCATGTTAATGAGGCAAAACTGCTTCCCACGTGATAATCTCAATACCATCTTCCACCCTTTTTTTCCTACACAGATAGTTAAAAGATACGGGGTGTATATATAGAAATGAAAATGGCTGGGTTAGAAATGCCCCTGTCTCTGGGCCGGAATGGGTTGTCCATCCATCCACGATAATTATTCAGATGAGTTAAGTGCATCCTGCAATTATAAGATTGGAAGTTATCCATGACACCCCTACTCCTGACAGCACTCACAGGAGAATATTTTCTAATTGCATCATACATGAAAAGTACCAGTCAACTCTTGATACAGCTGGCAACTGATACTCCCTTTCAAGGCAATAAAAACTAGATAAGTAATTCTACTGTACAACAGTGGAAAAATATAATTTTGGAGCAGACTTTGCAGAGGAGAATAACTTTATTTCTCCACACAAGTCTCTGGAGTAATGCACAGTCTGCAGTAAAAGTGCTGAAGAGATTTTGCTGGAATCAATGGGGCAGTTGCTCTGGTTTATGTGGGTGTAAACACAGGGATGGATTTGGTCCTGTATCTCAGCCTGGTATTTTTGGTTCTTGGATGAAGTAATGAGCTAGGAAACTTCACTGGTAACTTTTCCTTCTTAATTTCTTGTCACAGGCCTAAAGATGCAGTTAAAGCACTGAAGAAGAAGCTTTCAAAAAACTGTAACCACAAGGAGATCAGGCTTACCTTGTCTGTAAGTACAGCTATGCTTATATTAATTAGACACTACGAAGACAAACATTCTAAACGATAAGGTGGCATGCAAATTACCCCTGACACAACTCTCCAGGATGTTTTCAGTCTTTGTTGTTTGTGTGTACAGCACTGCCACACTGCAGATCAGATGGTTTGCTGGCATTCCATAGACTCCTGGATGATGCAAATTCTGGTTTGGGGTTTTATTTTCCCCACCTGATGTGTGTAAAAGTAGTCTAGTTCTTATTTGGTCCCGTGACTGTCCCTCTGTGAGAGCCCCACCTGTTTGTGAAAGACACGGAGGTCGGGATATTATATAAAAGCTACATTTGACCATTCTGTTACTCACTTTACGGTGCTGATCTTAGTCAAACTGTGCACAGTGTGCAGCATGGTGGGATGTGTGATACCTGCTTGGTAAAAGGAAATGTTGTCACATATAAATGATAAACTTGAAGTGGTGAGTTAAGTAAGGGAGAGAGAGGCAGGGTGAGCTGTGTGAAATTCAGGTGTTATGGCTAAGGGTTGGTGTGTCTGGGAATATCCTCACTTAACATAACCTGGACTCTAGAATCTGACAGTGTTCCTGAACTGCTCCAGGCTTTGGGGAGGTGTTGTGACTTCAGTCAATTTAAGTTTTACTGGAGTATGTTAATGCAGGAAGTTCTAATACTGCCCTAAGTCCTGAGTTTCTGACTTGAGTTACTCTTGACTACCAATAGTGCAACTGTGACAAGAGTCATATCATTTAAGCTCTTGAGGATTTTAGTCTTTCATTAGTTAGCTAAAAGTATTTTCCTCACCATTTCCTTTTTTGAGGTTTTAGAGGCCTGTCTACATCACTTTGAGTACTATTACTCATGGGTTTGGTATTTGTTGTGCAAAATCATTATCTATATCAAGATGTGCTGAGAAGTGATTAAGGAAGATGGGTGATGGATAGTGCCAAATTGTAGGTCGCTTAGCAATTGCCTCCTGACAAGTTAGAGATGGAGATAATTGTGTTAAACATGTCGATATAGACCTTCAGCTCACTCCATTTCCACACTTCTTCCCTGGCTTCCTCCTCCACTGTCTCATGAGTCACATTTTTGTGTGTTCTGTGTGTTTGCATAATGGAAACACCAGGTTTCCATTGTACATGCAATCCCTGTATCAGGTCTGTCTCCTGCAGCCCTTGTGCAGTGAGATCCTGTTCTGATTACCTGACACAGTCTCTGCTGATAATCCAGGGTTTAGGTTTAGGAGCTGTTCCTTGGGTATTTACAGTGCAGATATACCCAAGGTGACATTATAGCTTAGCTTTTGAGTGTGTAAAAGTGGGAGAAGGATCTTGTTCTGAGTGTTTCCAAGGAAGAACTTTATCACACTGGCCTGGAAGCTCGTATTGCAGGTGTAGGATGCAGCAGGTTCAGCTGGGAGTGCAATTCCTGTCCTGTTCCAGCCCCTTTCTCTGTCCTCACCCACTCCCAGGCACACCTGTAACTTGCCTGCCAGGTGGTCGCATCCTCTTGGCCCAGCTGCTGTTTTCTGTCTGCAGACTTCTTCTCCCTGCGTTCCTTAATCTTGTTTCCTTTTTAAAATTTAAATAAGTTCCAGCCTTTCCTCTAACTCTCTCTGTCTCTTTCTGGCTTTAGATCTTACATAAGATCTTTTATGCTTTGCCTCTCCCTCTGCCTCTGGCTTCTTTCCTTTTTCTTTTTTTTTTTACCAGTACTGCCATAATTTTAGCATGTGTAAAATCTTTCCTTTGATGACCTCATTGCTGGCCATGTGTGGATTTCACATTTCCCGCATCATTCCTCCTATGTGCTGTATCTTCTGTTTTTATCTTCTTAATTGCCTTGATGAAATTGTTCCTGTTTTCCATTTTGAAATGCTTAGATGACAACAGCAATTCATTGCAAATGGAAAAAAGAAATAATTTTCAATTCCTTAAACACACCCCTTCCCTCTCTGTGCAACTCTAGTGTCTTAAAAATTGTTTTCCTCCCAGAGTTTTGCAAAAATAAGCGTTCTTTTTGGATGAACTGTTAGTGCCTGTATTTCTTACAGTAAATGTAGTCCTCTAGCTTTTGAGACTCTTCATCAGATTCTCTCCTACCTACGTTAGATACAACTAAGAAGGATCTACAAATCACATTTCTTTTGAAGTGCACTTTGATCCAGTTGTATCTTCTCAACCTTGACATCCTAGAATTTAATATTTCTAATGAAGCTGCTTAAGGAGCTCATTCCCAGAGGATACACATGGAGTGGAGTGTGAAAGTCTTCATGGAAGCAGCTCGACTGCACACGTTAGCCCTGATTCTGGTACTGAGATGGGTTAAATCTCAGCAGTGTGTTCCTCCTCCTCGCTCTTGAATGCTTCTTTATTTACTTGGAGGAAGAAGGCTGAGTGCCAGCTGGCTATGGCTTGGCTTGAGGTGCTCTGAGCTGCTGAAGTTCCTGTGAAGTCACATGGATGGAGGTGTTTGTGTGTCAGGCCATGGAGTTGCCTCATGCCCAGCCTTTGATAACACTGAGATCAGGGCTGGCACTGGAGGTTGCACAATCGGAGTGCAGAGGATTAGAACTTTCAGGCAGGAATCCAATGTGTGTGTGTTACTTGACTTTTTATTACTGGTAGACTTTAGATGCATAAATTCTATTTATGTAATGAGTGATGAGACAGCTGTTCAGTTGCCTCCATAGATCTCCTTTGGTTTTGTAAAGCATTTGCTGCAGTGCCCCAGTTCTGATACCTTTAAGGTCTTAGGAGCTGAACAGCACATGGGGAAACTGTTTGTTGAATGTATCCCTCTTACATTCAAAGCAGTGGACAGAAATTTAAGATTAAATTACTGTTTCACCTCTGTATTACAATGTTGGAAAATGTTTTAAAGGACGACATTTTCCCAGAGAAATTGTGGATGGCCGATCCCTGGAGGTGTTCAAGTCCAGGTTGGATGGGGCTCTTGGCAACCTGATCTAGTGAATGGCAGGGGAATTGGAACTAGTTGATCTTTAAGATCCCTTCCAACATAAGCCATTCTATAATCTCTTATAATTAAATTTTGAAGGATATTTTTTTCCTGAGAATATTTCCACTTTTAATCATGTGTAATTTTTCTGATGCAGAAAAAATTTAGCATGGCGCATATGACCTTCAGATTTTATTTTGTTAAACTAACATTTCACAAAGCAGAGGATCTAAAAAACAAAAACGCGAGAGAGTCCTCCACCTCCTCAATTAAAAGAGTACTACTCAATTTTATTAAACTTTATGGTATATGCTGACAAAGAGGAAAAGAAGAGGACATTGAGTGGGAGCAAAAGAAATCCAAATCTCAGTGTTTGAAATGTGAAATCTGAAAAACTTGAGACTTTTGAAAATTCAGAGTTTTTGAAATGCTGAACCTTGACCAAGTGTACCCAGCCCCTGCGCTGTAATTGGTGAGTGGCAGCTGAAAGAGCTGCTCATACCGGTTTGGTTTCAATGCTGGCCTTGGAAAAAGCATCTTGCCATTCCAAACCTCAGCTAGGGAGGCATCAGGATGTGTTCAGTGGAGTGTAATCCTGGAGATGGATTAATGGCTTGTTCCCCTTGAGTCAGAAGTGTGAAGAAGCAAACTGTTCATCAGGGTTTTCTTGCAGCCACCTTGGGTCTAAGAAGTGTCCATCAAAGCTGCATTCATTGCTCAGCTTCATGGACCAAACCTGGCTGCTTCAGATGAGCAGTGAGTCCTGAAATCTGAGTGAGGTCTCTGTTGGTAAGGAACGTAGTTGACTTTCTGCTGTGCTCACCAACTTCTCCCTTTTCTGTTTCTGCCTCAGTTTGGCTTCACCTCTCTGTAGATGCCTTTTGTCATTTTAGTTCTGTGATTCAGTCCTGTAAACCAGAGGCCTTGGATTACACCGTTTGCCCCCCTTTTTGCTCAGTGCAGGTATCTGGGTTCAGTTGTCCTGGAACACAGCAACTCTGTAAATTCCAACACTTCTCACATCCTGTTTGTCATTGACAGGAAGTTTAATGGTTTGATTGAAGTTAATTTGCCAGTTTTGTTATTAAAACATGTTTCTATTGAGTTCCCATTGTGCTGTGTGGAGCAGTGGTTGGCTTGCCCAGCTTGGATCTGTTCCTTCAGTGGAAGTGCTTGGGACTATGAAGTCCTATTTGCACTGGAGTCCTATTTGCACGATAAATACTCGTATTGAAATTCTAATGAAAGGTGTTATTAGCATGAAAGTGGCTTGTTCATGAATAGTCCAGTTAAAAATAATTGAGTCAAATTCTTCTTTTTCTTATACCAGCTTAGTTTTACCCTGAGTGAGTGGGCTGGGGTGGCATAATTGAGTGGCTATTAGTTCAGTACTTTCATTCAGTGGTTAAATACTCAGTCCCTTAAGGAGAGAATTAAGAATAGGGAGTAGCACAATGAATTTCCCATGCACTGGGTTGAAAATATTTTATACGGACCATCTTTGAAGTACTGCACAGTCAAATGACTTGGCTTATTTGCACATGTTTTGCATATGAAAAATAATGTTTTGAGCCAAGATGTTTTTGTAATTATCTTTCAGTTAGCTTTTTGCACAGCAGTCTGCCAGTGTCTCTTTGTTCTAACCTGTTTTCATTTTGGCAATATATTTTCTTCTGGTCTTAAACCTGTTATCCTGTAAGTTCCTGAGCACACTGAGAGAAAAATCCCTGAGTCTTGAGGTTAGAAAATGAGTTACTAAAATGATTTCACTTAGTCAAATGTAGTCTGCTCTGAATAGGAAAGTATATTTAACCTACTTTTATCAAGATCACAATATCATCCCTTTAAATACGTGTTTCCTTTTGAGAACATGTCCTGTCTGTTACATGGTTCAGGGGAACTTTTGTCTCCAAACACATGAAATTTTGCAGCCTTTTGTTAATGTCAGCTCTTTGCTTTCACCTTTTTATCTTCCCTCTTATGTTGGGAGGGAAAACGAAGCTATAGCTGAAGAGAAAGAAGCACAAGAGTGACCATTTTTCCCTCTGTGGGTCATCATCCATCTTCAGATTTGGGCCAGGCAAGATGAGTTCTGTTCCTGATTCTGCGCCTGATCTGACTCCCCCCAGTTTCCTGTCAAGTCCCAGGTGTCTGGGATGTAATGGTAGTTTTTGACATCTCTTCTGCAAAATGGGAGTTGTAATCAGCCACCTCCAGGTGTACCAGGGAGAAGTGTTATGTCCTTACCACATCCTGCTGTGTTTGATAGGGCAGCCACAGTGCTTGCAGGGATCCTGCTCTGAGCATTTAAAGCAGGGTTTTGGAAGTAGACTTCCTTCATGAAGATGAATCTGACAATTGGAACATTTCAGCTTATCTGTTTCAAATCAATGTGACCTTTGAAATGCATAGAGAAATTGTGCTCCGACTTGGTGAATTTGTTCTTTCCTATTTTATCATTAGTCTCTCACTTACAGGGCAGATTAGAGGACAGGCATTTAGTAATCTGATTTTCTTCTCTTGCAGAGCTCTTCAGAATCTGTCAGACCAGGGTACCTATGTGCTAGGCAGTGAATTAATTCTATTGCTAAATCTGTACAAGTAACTTTTTAGAGATATGGGCAGATTTCCTGCTGTTAAGGTACCGTGTGTTCCGTAACTGTTGTGACATAGAAACAAGTGTGACCGCGCTGCTCTGTTAAAAATAGTGTCACTCTGGCTGGCACAGCTCCTTTGAGCTGTGTGGGTCTAACAGAGTACACAGGGAGCTGCTGTTTCCCTGAAGTAACCTCATCAGGCATTCTAGTGAGCAGTAATCTGTTCATATCCATTCCTACTCTTCCCTGTAACTCCTTGAAACAAATTAAACAAAAAGAAACAAAAGCAGTCAAGTTGTGGTGTTTCCCTCCCCCGCTATTCTTTGTGTAACAAAAGATTTTTTGTGTGCAGCTGCTTGAGATGTGCATGGAGAACTGTGGCCCAAGATTCCAGTCTTTAGTTGTGAAGAAGGATTTCTGCAAAGACAAGCTGGTGAAGCTGCTGAACCCAAGATACAGCCTGCCCATTGACATGCAGGAGAAAATCCTGACCTTTATCATGGTGAGTCTGGAGTAAACTGTGAGTGCTCACAGTGTCTCTGCTATGTGGTAAGTGTTTAATTGTGCAGCCTGTTTAAATCCTGGGAACCTCTTCCTAAAGCAGACCTTACCTTTGGAGCTGTTGTGGTTCCTGCTGCACTGAATGGAGTTATCCAGAGTGGAAGAAGGGAATGACCTATCTTTAGGACATGTTTTAAAAGCATTTGTCTGACCCACTGACTGACCATTTCTGTGACTGTTACTGTGCCTGATATTTCAAAACCAGGTTTGGGCACGAGGTTTTCAAGGGATGGTGGATGTAAGCGAAGTAAAAGAAATTTACTTAGAATTGCTGAAGAAAGGAGTGGAGTTTCCATCCTCTGACACCAGCAGTGGTGGATCTAAGGTGAGGATATACAAGGACACTTCAGAAACAGTATGTGTTAATTTTACGGGACACAGAAGGTGTGTTTGATCTGGGTTTTTTTATTTAAATGCTCCAGGGCAGAATATGACCAAACTACTTAAGCACATGAGCAGGAATCAGTTTCAATTATAATAGCTAAGATAACAACAAAGAAACCTGACCTATATAGTAGTTTATTTCATTTCCAAGTACAGATTCATGGGTATGTTCTCAGAAATGAAGCATCTCTGTCTTGAGACTTTCGAAGATCTGTGCATGCTGTTTACTTCAAAATAAATGAGTGCTTAGTGTGCCAAACTTGTCAACTTCTGAAAGCTTCAAGAAAAATGAGTAAGCTTTTCACAAAAACAATACTGTTCAGAGTATGAGCATCATCTATCTTTAAGATTAAATTGAGAAATGTGAAAATCTATAAGAAAATATTATTGTCTGCATATCTCTCCAGCTTTGCACAATCCATGCACAGTAGGTGTTATTTAAGCCTATGTCATAGATAGTATTGTGGGACATTTAGGACATTAATATGGTTTGAGCATTGTACATCAGCTGAAAATACAGTACATGGTTTAATGCTGTTCTTTCTAGATTTTTTTTTTTTTTAAAGAAGAATTTTTACAAGACCTTTCAGCAGTGTGAAAGCCATCACCCCAGTGTGGAATCTTGCAATTACAGAATTAGATGTCTATAATCAGTGCAGACAGGAATAATTCAGGCTTATCCTGAGTTTGATCTGCTGGTTGAATAGTGGAGTACACAGAAGCTTATGTATTTAAAGGTTGTTTGAACAAGCCGTATGAAGAATGCTCTCAATAAATACTAATATTTTCCCTCACCTAGTACATTAGAGATTATTTTGTCTACCTCATGTACTTGCCAGTTAAAATCTGTTTGTCTTAGCAGACCTGAACACAGTTTTTACCTCAGTCTCTAGGAAGTGAAGGGTTTGTAGTGTGTAGTGCAGGCTGGGGTTTGCGTTTGCATTTTTTTAGCAGTCAGTTCAGATGCGATGCAGGTGAAGCTTTCTCAGACCGTTCCTGCTTTTCAGTCCAGGAGGCTTTTGTAGTTCACCTTCTGCAGAGACCCACACTCAGCCCCCCAACCCTTCTACTGCTTCCTAGTGCCTGCACATTCCAAAGTGTCCTTCATTGCAGAATTGCAGTAGCACTTTGGGAAGGACTCTTTGCTCTTGAATGACTTAATAATTCTTTGCTAGCCTGTTCTTGAGCCATTCCCACTTCGTCCTGTGATGGAATTTACTTGCAAACCCTTTCTAAAGATATTTGATTTCCAAGCCTCATTTCATTACAAAATAGCCATTAGATTTATTTTTGTAAATAGGCCTTGCTCAGCAAATTCCCTGGGAGCACTGATTATGAGGAAACTCCTGCCTAGTTGTGTAGTCTGAGAGATGTTCCTCTCTCAGCAGGATGCCTGCTGCAATTTTGTTCAACCCAAGCTCTGGGTTTTTTGTGTTTTCACAGATTTCAGCCCGGCCTTGTGCAAAGTCATCCCCATCCTGTGCCAGTCCTGCCAAACGTTCCTTCCTGCCTCTTCCCACAGGCCCAACGTTGTTGTTGACTCCGGAGCAGGTGGAACACTACAGGTTTAGGGGAGGGTGGGTCCACCTGAAATGTGCTGTGAATGTGTGACTCGAGCAGCCTGGGTGCCCCGGAGGGACCCTCAGTTCACAGAGTGTAGCTCTGGGATCCTGGTCTTAGGTTTGTGGAATTGCTACTCGAGTGTGTGAATATCTAATCACATCTTACAGTGCTGTTAGGCAAATTTATCAGAGCTTGTTCAGAGATAAGTGAGAAAGCCAAATTTACTTTCACATAAGGCTTGTGTGAAGAGGTTATTATAAAAAGCAGAAAGGAAAGGACCATTTTCTGCCATTCCTACTTGCCTGTGTAACTAAAAGGAGGAACAGTAACATCAGTGAGAGGGATTAACTGTAAGGAAAACAAGTAGTTTTCCAAGCTGTCAGGCTTGGATCTTAGTTTGATTGCACATTTAAAAGCTAAACTAATTCCATTCATTTTCATGGTGTGTTACCAGAGTAAAATAATGCTAATTAAGTCCGTATTATACCTAATGGGGAAGAAAATGTGTATTAGAAGTAAGACTTATTCTCCTTGCCCTGTCACCTACACAATATTCTCCTGTTGAATTCCAACAGGTTGGGAAACTGTACAGTGAACTGGATATGGCAAAAATGAACGTGAGAGTCATGTCATCAATATTGAAAGAAAATGTTCCTGGCTCTGAAAATCCAGATGATATGAATCTTTTACAGGTACGTGATAATTCATTAATAGGGGCTATTGGTTTGGTTATAGTTGCTTTTTAAAGTGTTATGTCGTTTTTTAACATCTGGATTCAGATTGACAAGTGGAACCCAACAACAGGTTTTTATCTCTCATTTTGCTCAGCTTGCTTTCATCTCCTTCACCTTCCCTTGACATCTCGATAGTCAGGAAAGGACAATACAGCTTGCAATGCAAATTTAAGCTCTAAGGAATCCCAAGGGCAAAGGAATTTCATAATGAAGTGTTCTCTGCTAAGCATATTCTGTCAAACAGCCCTGAGAACATTCCAGCTGAACGCAGTTGCCTTGTGGGAGAATAGATGATGACACAGTCTTGCTCTCATATCCGTCCTGGAGTTTGCAGAGCTCTCTTTATTATCACCAGTCCCTTAGAGGCAGATTGAGGGCTGGTGAAGAATATGAAGCGTTGGCTTGTGTAACCTCAAAGGTTGGGAGCTTGCTGTGCTACAGAGGAATCCATGTGCTCCTAAAGTGTGACCTGAAGGAAGTGTATTGCAATAGTCCAGTGATGTGACACCTGTACATGTTCCTTCTGTGATATTATGTGCTTATGCTGTATTTTTTTGTTTAGAAATTAAAAGTACAGTATTACTTTAGCATTGCAATAGTGACCTATGTTGGAACCTTTTTGGTTTCATATTGTCTGCGAGGATGTGTTTTTTAACCTTAGCTCCAAACTGCTTCAGTGAGGAAACATTTTTGGCAGTTTTGCAGCATTAAGTGTTTTGAAGGAGTGATCTAATTTTTGCAAACCTTGAGTGCACTTCTTCTGCCCAGCATAGAAATTTTCCTATGCAACAAACCCTTACTGGGTGCTGTTGAGAATACACTGGTTTAATATGCTTGACCACCTCTGTCCAGTCCATGACAATGTTGGGAAACAGAAAAAGTTCATCTTTCATTTCCTGTCTCCTGCTGTGGCACTTCTGTATATGGGTACACAGATTCAGCTGCCCACAGTAAACCAGTGGAGCCTTACTGACACTCCCAGTAATAAAATTGTTGGCAAAAGGTTGAGGACAGGGCGTGGAGTTCCCATATGTGGGAGAGTGAATGAAAACTCGTTCCTTTCGCTGTTGTTCTTTCCGTTCTTTTTCCTCTGTGCACCAAGCGGTGCAAAACATCAGGCATGGCCAGCCTTTTCCTTGAACAATATTAAATGTTCTCTTTTTGTTTGTGGCGCTACCTGGATTGCTTGGATTGGACTTTGGTTGTCACAGAACAAAATCCTTTATTAAAAGATCTGCTTGTTTAGACTTTGAGTGAGTTGGAGACATTGATTTCAGTCCCTTAATAAAAACTGTAACAAAGTAAGCTTGGTCAGTGCAATGTGGTTTTAGTTCTTTATCTTCGTTAGTGGCCAGGCTCCTCCCTTTCCCCACCCTGTTTTGGACAAGGCTTAAGATACCAGATTTCACTGGAAATAATATTCTGGCCAATAACTGTAGTTAAAGAATAGCTCGGGATCAGCCAAGAAGAGTAGCAAACTTTTGTACTGAATGGTGAATAGATACAGTAAACAGATAGCAAACGGATGTGCACTATAGGAATTTGGGTCCAGATCAGCAGCTGGTAAGAATTAGCACAAATGTATTGGAATCACTGATGATTGTTATTCCAGCTGCTACTCCATCACTGTAAAACTCCAGTTTTCAGGCAAATCCGTGCCTGAAATGAGTGTCTCAGTTTCCTTCTCTATTGAGTATTGACACTTGCAAAGGAGCTAGTCTGCCTGTGTAATGGAGTCATAAGAAATACACGTTTTTAAAAATGTGGATCAGGTCGTAAAGTGTGGAGTTGGGGAGGCTTTAAATGTAATTACAGAAGTTAACTGAATACATTTTTGTGTGTTTTATCCTGGCCCGTGAAGATACAGTACTGAAAAGTGCAGCACTCTGCAGTTCTGACACAGATTTAGCAAAGCAGTGCATATTTCTTTTTCCATAAATAATTGATTTACATGAAGTATGTATTTTTTTGAGGACAAATCAGATCACTTTGAATATCAAAGCAATTTCTGAATAGTAGTATACAAATACAGTCATTTTCTCCCTCCTTTGTTTTTTTGTTTCTTTAAGCAGAGCCAGCCTGCATTTGCAAATGCAGTGTGAGTGAGAAAAAATGTTGGCTGAGTTAAAGTTCCTGTTGCTAAAGAATTTGTTTCTTTGAACATGCAAAATCTGCAGAGGGGAGTAATATAAACAGATTGTCTTCCACTTCACCAGGCAATAATGTAAAATTCTGCTTAATAACCCCTCATAATTCTCCTATCTGCTGATTCTCTAAGGTTTGTGTTACTTTCTCAAAAGTCCATAGATTAAGTTTATCCAGACTTAAGGAGTAGTTAGAACTGGAGACTTGTCACAGAGCGCTTCTGACCTTCAGACTAATATTGTCTTTTCTTCAAGCAGATGTTGAACAGGATTATGTCCCAGTATCCTGCTGAGTTTAATCAGCTTCAAGCAGGATCAAATCACATTGGCTCTACATCACCCAGAGGTGTCTTTGTTATTTTGCAATTTATAATTGAGGCTTTAGAGACAGATATATCTTTAGAAATGAAGGTGGGTCAAGAGGTAGGGGTTAGGTAGGAGTGGTGTGGTGTTGGGAGTTGTGACCCTGCATTGCAGAGATCAAAGATGTGGACGTTGTTCTATTTGCAATGGTTGGTACCTGTGTGCTTTGTGTAAATTAAGGAATGTTACCTGTGACTCTGCAGTGTTTGAGTATCTTGTCATTCATCTCCAAAACTGACATTGAGAAACCACAGCTAGGATTTTTAATTTTTTTCCTTCCCTTGCCTTGGGCAGAAATTGTACAAGACCTGTCGGATGATGCAGGAGAGGATCATGGAATTGTTGGTGACAGTGGAGAATGAAGATGTGATTGTTGAGCTAATACAAGTAAATGAAGATCTGAATAATGTCCTCCTGGGACATGAAAGGTAAGTGCAGGGCCTCTCTCCTCACATTTGGAATCCTACCTGAATAAATGCACTTAATGGAGAGATGGTCCCTATGCCTAGTGTTGATCCTCCCCATGGAGACAGATTTTATCCTTAAATTCGGAAAAGAAATATGATTGCAAAAAGAGAAAATTATGTATTTTCTGCCTCCTAAACACTTCAGAAATGGTTCAGGAAAGTAGTTAGGAAACCATTAGGGTGGGATAAAGCAAGTTAACAACATGGACCAGAAATCAGATGGAAGCACCCAAAAGTAATTTTGGAATTCGACATCCCTTTTTGATAGAGTCCAGTGAATCTGTCAACATCTGCTACAAATCCTGTGGTGCTGGTGCTCGTCCTTATCTCTGTTCAGTGTCTGTGCTTCCAGGAAAGAATACTTGTCCTCCTTTCTAAACAATTTTGACAGCTTTACTGCAGGAATTGGCCATGGAGCAGCCTTCTGCCTCATTGCACGCTTAGGAGAATTGCTTACTGTTCTCAGCTGGATTGAAACACACTGTTCTGCTTGTCTTACAGCAGAAAATGTTCCTTTCACACATGAAAGCACAGCAGTATGCCTGTTGACATCCTGGGTATTTGTCTGTTATGGCACTGGTAGCATGACTGGATGCTCGCAAAACTGAAATTAGTTTTCAACTCAAAATTCCAGTGTTGTTCCCCAAAATACCACATGAGTATACTCATGGAGAGCGTTCTGATTCAATTGGAGATACCCTTCCATCTTAAGTAGTCGGTCTCTTCCATGGCTAAAAAGTGTTCTAGGAATCATTATGTACCAAGTGCAATTGTTCTTTATTAAATTTAGCAAATTCATAGACTTTAGTAATCTCTTATTTTTAATCCTCTTCTGAGTGCTGCTCTAATTAGTGCACTTATTCTTCTAAGTGTCAGGGATAAACTTTGGGCCTAATCATGACAACATTAAGTTTTCATTTATCCTTACATCTTATGTCTACTGTAGTGTTGGTGCATTTTACAGCAGCTGCCTTGAAAGAACTCACTTCTTCCTTTAGGAGGTTTTTCCTTTTAATAAGCAAAAAAGGAATCCTATTCAGCTTTTGTGTAAATTCACTGAAGTCAGATGCAGGCTTACATTTTTGTTACAAGTGATGAATACTGGTGAGGCCGGGAACCTTGAACTGTGCGTAGGAGCTTGTGGGTATAATTCAACAGATTGCTCAGTAAAGACATGGTGGTGGAAAGAGCGATTAATTTGGACAGAAAACGACTGTATTCTAGTAATGTAATGCTATAGTTTGTATGTAACAGGTCTTCCTGAGTGCAGATCCATTGCACTTCAGAGTGGATAAGTATAAAAATGTATCTGGTTAATTTTGTGTTGCAGAAGATTTGTTCTTTGGATCTCCCTCTGAACAATGAGATGTGTAAAGGGCCAACTGATTTTAATGAGCTGCATCTGTTTCACACTCTGTGTGTTGTTGGAGGATGAGTCATGCTGCCTTTTCTGTTTCTGATTATTAATGTAGAATCCAAATTAAATCCAGAGCAATCTCCACTGTGCAACCAACAGCTCATGTGTGTAACAGTGCCTCCCTCTAGTGTCTCTGCAGCTTCTTGGTTCTTTCTCGATTTCAGATACTTTATGCTCTGCAGTTGGAAAGATCTTTTTCCTGCTGTTTCTTCATGCATCTATACTCTTTCTGGGCCTCCCTAATACAGTGACCCTGAATAGCAAATGCAGTTGCATAAACAGTCCCCTGTCTGTACAACTCAGGGCTTCTGGTACTGAAACACAGCGACCTTCTGGATGCTCAGTGTCAACTGCCTGGGTCTGCTCTGGACCCACAGTAGCGCTGCTATCACTTCTAGTACATACCTATTTATGCAGGTAGATTCTTTTGCTCATTTTAATTTTTAAAAAAATTATTTCAAAGGCCTGCACTAATGAGAGGGTTGTGTGCCAGAATAGGTGTGTGGTTTGTCCTGGGAGGGCATGAGGGAATGCCCAGAGCTCTGACGACAGAAGGCTTCCTGGGACTCAGCTGGACGAGTGTTCTGGTCAGAAGGAGCTGGATTTGGCACAATGGGTGTTCATAGTTACCTACCTGGTGTGAACAGGGGCAAACCACTGTCAGAGGAGCCTTGGTTTTGTTTAGGAACAAGCAGATGGCTGTCTCCAAACGTGAGGCCAGGAACGAACCAGCTGGTGTTGGTGTAGGAGATCCCAGGACTCCCTGGAATGGGAATCAGATTGCCCATAAAGAGACAGGTGCCCCAGAGACAGCACTTGGAGTGCTTGTTTGGTGCTTCTGGAGTCTTTTGAGAATCAAACGTTGATTATTACTGGTTTCCTATTCTTCTGAAGGACATCACAGGAATGTAAGAATGAACATTTAACTCTGCCCTTTCAACAGGTTCTCACGGAACAGAGTTCGTTTCTTGGAGAACCAGAGGATACAACGTGAGCGGGAAGAGGTAATTAAGGATGAACTCCTGAACTGCAGGACTGCAAACAGTCCTTTTGCTCTTCCTTGTGAAAAATACATTTCTGATACATGCAGAATTTTATTTTCTAGTTGAGAGGTACAGGAGACAAAAGACTGACACTACCCTTAAGTCTCACTTGGAGGATTTCAGGCAAATTCATGTAACTAAAGCAGCAGTTAAATCTAAAATGGGAAGCTTGGGCAAGAAAAATGAGAGAGAGATCTATTCAAATGCTGGTTTATTGCCTCTCCAGCTAAGCACAATTATCTGCCATGCACAAAATGAGAAACCACAGGTTCTTTTCATTTGTTTTCTGTTAATGATCTAGAGGCTGAAATACTGTTGCACTTTGAGAATTCACTCTTGCTGCTGATTTTTTTTTTCCTGAGTCAAAGCTTTTTCTGAATTGTGAATAATGGCTTGTAGCAAATCTTTAATGACTGTCCTTTATTGATTGATAATTATGGTTGTTAATTATATTGCCCAAAGTAGTTTTGCACATGTTTCAGCTTCTGCTAAGCCATAATTGTGCAGTCTTCTAGGACTCAATATGAAAATGCATTGTGAATGCTGAAATACTGCTGACAATTTTTAAAAAAAGGTAGATGATGATCTTGTTTTTCTTGAAAAGCCACTATTACATTCTGGTTATGTAGGCAGATGGTTTTTCTTGATGGATGCACTGTTGGGTTTGTTAATAGTCCAAATGGTGCAGTCTGTGCATTTTACTAAGGACACTCTGAGTTTAAAATGCATCATCTTTTACTTATTTATTTTTCATCTGGTGTGACCAAACCTGTATGATTCAAGTATGTGGTTTAATAAAACCTTTGGCTGGCTATGTTTTCAATTCCAACACATTCACGGGAGAAAGGAAGGGAACTCTTTTCTATGTCCTAGGAAACATTATTGTGATTTTGATTTTTTTCTATCCAAAATGAGACTGGAAAAAATCAATCTCCTAAGTACGTATCAAATCTCACTAACACAAGTAGCATGAAAAGAATTGTACAGGATTGACCAAACGATAAATATCAGACCTGTAACTAAACAAGTTCAGAATGGCTTTATAGAATTGAGTTCTTTCTATATTCTACTTCAGAACAGGTTTTCTTTATTTTTTGAAATTGATCTTTTTTGAAATGTATATTTTGTTTCATTAGCTACATTTCACACACAGAGTCCTGATCTTCACTTATACTTACCAGTTTTTAATACTGAGATTTTAAAAGTTTATACTTTGTGAAAACAGTAGTTTGTTTAAAAGTATGCAAGTTCCTTAAAAAAAATCCCAAAAAACAGAACACCAGGAAAAACCCAAAATAACTTATTCTTTTTCAAATGTTAAGCTGTACAGGAAACAGCCATCTGCTCCCTCAAGTGATCTACTTGGCCTCTCCATAGATTCTCCATCTTCTGTGTCTGCAGTGCAAGGTGACCTTGCAGTGTCTCCTTTGGGCCCAAGTAAGTGGTAAATGCCCCTTTCCCTTCCATTCTGCTTCCCTAAAACAAACCCACAAGAGCTTGGTGGAGGAATCAAGAAGTTCCTTGTAAGAAAGAAAACAAAGATACTCCTTAACTTTAAGGATGTTCCTTAAATTTTCTTAAAAGGAGAATTGAAATATGTCCATAGGAACAAAACTGTAAGGTAGTATAAGGTTGCCTGTAATTTTTTGACAATAATATTTTCCCCTCATTGTATAGATTTGAGCAGTAGAACATGCTCTGTTTTCTATTGCAGTGAGGCCTGTAAAACACTGGTAGTTGCTTGTTCTGTAGACTTGGAAGGAAGTAACAGGAGTTTTTTCAGGAGTGTTAGAAAGACTTGGCTTCAGGTACCCTGAATTACTGTTTGCAGAAGCCCCTCCTTTACCCACTTTAGAGAAGTCCAAATACTGAAGCTAAAGGTGTGAATGTCCCCCTGGGAATAAATGCCGAGAATCCCATTTTAATCCTTTACAAATAGTGAAAAGAGTTTTAAATGGTGTCTACCATGTAGAGCTCTGCTGATGCTGTAAATATAGAGATAAATATCTTGGATCTTAGACTTTTCAGAGTCATTAAAATTTTGCCTTTCATGTGATAAACAGCAATTCATTTCAGACTTCTTATAGGCCTTCCAAACAAAAACTTTACTCTTTCACTGTTCAAAGTACAAGTAGCTACTTTTGCATAATAATGTTTAAATTGTCATTAATTATCACTTTGAATTTCAGATGGCCTATCTGCACACCCTGAAGATAAAACCAGGCCTCATCCATCAGTTTACCCACAGCTGGATTCAGCAACTCCTGCAAAACCTCATCAATCCCAGTGAGTAGTTTCTTATCAAGGAATGGGAATAGGTAACAGATCTGTAGGGGTATTAGTGTTCTGTAATTCATCTAATGAATATAGGAAGTTCTGAGGACACAGATTGACTACTGTTACGTATTAGTCCCATAAAACAAGTAAAAATTCCCTCTGTGTTAGACATTGCTTGAGAGGATTCAAAATACACTTATGCCTGCAGCACTGTTTTGTCATAAACAGACATAAATGTCCCTGACTTTAAGCAGGGAAAGGGAGAAACAGGTCAGTAAAAGAGTTTAAGACAGGAGAGGTGTCCTT
The DNA here is from genome assembly GCA_013397175.1 of Platysteira castanea. Lineage (NCBI taxonomy): Eukaryota > Metazoa > Chordata > Aves > Passeriformes > Platysteira > Platysteira castanea. The sequence goes on from VYXC01003455.1 coordinate 32,525, forward strand.
GTCATTCCTGTGCATGGGACACTGGTCCATCTGCCCATGCTGGTCTCAGTTGTGACACACAGGAAAGACAGACCAGCCAAAAAAAAAAAATGAACAATCAGAATAAACAGTTTTGACAAATTCTTACTTACATTCAGTGTATTGCTCTCTCCTAGATTTGCAGCTGAAGCACAGAACAATAGTGTAAGCAGCCAAGCTGGACACACGTATAGCAATGTGAGTAATACTTATGCTCAAGATGGTAATTCTTGTCTGGCAGCTGTCAAAGGAGAACTTTTGGATTTACCCCAACTGCTGTCCAAGTGGGAGGCAAAGATCTCTTCTGTGGCCCCTCTCCATACCTCAGGGAACATTCTACTTGGTGACCAGGTCAACTTTCCTCTTTTGCTGCCACAGATCCTAATGTAGAAGCCTGTTTCCTTGGGTCCAGCACAATCCCAGGGCAATTTGCAGAAAGCACTTGCTCTATTATTTGTGTTTAATTTGTCGCTATGTGAAGCAAGCTGAGATCTCCTCCTATTGCCATGATGTCACTCTGGTGTATTTTCTATCTCAAATGAGATATTAAAAACAAACATACAAAAATCCCCCAAAACAACCCAAAGCCTCCCAAAAAACACAGCCCACCAAAAAAGTCACTTAAACCCCAACTACAGTGCAGGACAAATGTCATGCTGCAGAGAAACACCCATGACAGAAGGAATGGAAAGAATATGAAGGGGCTTTGAAGTAATGTTACGAAGATGGTATGAAATAGAAAAGATGAGAAGCAGCTCCCAAACAAACATGCACACTTCTTATTTTAAACTGCAAATCGAATCAGATGTTTGAATCTGTGTAGTGTAACAAATCACACAGAACTAAATGATACAAATGTGCTATAGAAGTTGCTTTGAAGTTTGTGTGGAGAATGAAGATTAATTGGGTTGCTAACTATTGGCCTTGGAATTTTACCTGCAGTAGTCAGAGATTAAAGATAAGTCAGCAATTACATGAGTTAGGTCAAACCAGTTCTCATAGAACAATCTGTTTATGCATTGTTTTGCTTGATGTCCTTAGCTGGCGACTCTTTTAAGCCCAGTGCCTCTGAACCCAATAAATCTGCAGGCTGGACAGACTGTGCCATCGAATGGACCATCACCAGCAGGTAATAAACACTGCAAATCACCTCTCTCGTCTTTCATTTTCTTGTTAGAATATAAGGCCTTTACATAATGGCTGTCAGTGACTAGGAGCACCAACAAACATTGACCAAGTCATATTGCTCATGGATGCTGTTACACATCTGTCCATTTTAGCATTTAAAGCAGCTGAATCCGTAGCGGATAATGTGCTGCTTTCAGGAAAACACAAAAAACATGCAGTAATCATGCTTTTCATTCTCATTTAAATCTGGATGTGACTGCCTGTCTTTATTCTTCAGCTACATCAAAGAACAAGTCACAGTCACCTCATTACTACGAGATAATGGAATTCGATCCCTTGGCTCCCACTGAGTAAGTAACTTTTAAAGTAGAATTTTAAAATTCTGAGGTGCCAAAGGCAAAATGGCTTTTTCTTCTGAGAGGAAAAACAGACCATTCTACTTAGGCTGAGTTAACTGACCAATGCATCACTGATGTAAATGACAGTGGCTGCGTTTTGTTTTCTTCCAGTATTTCTGGCGTAACCAATTAAGGAGTAAACTATAGTGTGCTCATTAACTGGCATCTGTAAAAATGGAGGAGTAATGCTGTGTCAAATTACTAAAATCCTATCCAGTGATACAGAAAGGTGAGGGAAATATGGTCAGGGTCCTGCTGGAAGAAGCTGATAGAACTTCAGCACAGGTAGTTCTGGAACAAGGTAACCAAAGGAATTCCTGTTCACAGCAATCATGTTTTTTAAAGAATGTTTTTCTACTGTACATGAAAAAAATCCTCAATTTAAATACAAACCACAAAAGGGAATGGATGCTGTGTCTCTCCAGAAGGCAAAAACAGTGACACAGCAAACTAATACAAAACTTAACAGATGGCAGAACTCCCCCTTCTAACAGTAAATTGCAAAAAACCTGAGCTATCTGTACAAAACTTACTTCCAAGGAGCCATTGAATTCTGAGGTAGGGAAATCTCAACAAAGCTTCCATTGTTTTTTTTTTAATTAGTGCAGTAATTGCACAGTGGTGCACTTGCCATCTGTGTTTTAAAGCAGTCCTGTTCCCAAACTTGTTTGATCAAAAGTAACAATGTCCAGAGGTACCTCATTAAATGTACAATCAGACAATCAGAGCAGGGTTGGGTCTTTGTTTCCATGGAAACCTGGGCATCCTGCAAGGGAAGCTACACTGTAAATTTTGGGCAGGATTTCCCTGGTGCGTTTTGTCAAAATGAAATGTGATGTAGCAATCACCCTGCTCTTCCTCTTTCAGAGCTATTTATGAAGAAATTGATGTTGTGCTGAAGACAGAAGTTTAAAAGAACACAAACTGAAGGTGGAGGTGGAATCCTTTCCTGAACACTCTCTGGTGTTGGTCCTGTGCAGTGCCTCCTGTAACTACAATATTCTGTTGAGTAATGGAAGAGATTTTGCATTTTGGCACAACAAATTAGTGTTGGAGTACTAAGCTGTGTTCAAGTTGAAGAGTTGCTTGGCTCTACACCTTGACAATTTGTCCTAAATGTTCAATTGTGTCTTCTTCAAAGTCACTTGAATGGTTAAAGTATTTTGGGGGCCTTTAAAATGTGACTTCCAAATTCACCTGTGTATGAAGTAACACTTGACACCTGGCACAAGTGAACAAAAAGGACATTGCATTCACAGAAACTGCAGAATCCAGTTTCTCTTCTGGCCTCACTGCTGTCTATGTTCATCTCCCTAGAAATCCATTAGGGGGTTTTGGTATATAAATTTTTTTTTCTAAAATTGGCGTCTTGATAGACAACTGAAGACGTGTGGTGTTACTTTCCTACATCCTTAATACAGATTTTCCTTTTTTATTTTCTTCCTAAAAACCCACAGTGTAATTGGATTTCTGTCTTGGGAAGAACCTAAGCTGGGACACAAAGTCCTGTCATCCATAATTAACAAAACAGGAGAAAAACCTGCTTGTTCCTATGTTGTTGTTGCTGCTTTTATTTACTCAGTAAATATTGGAGGGGGATCAATTATTTCTCTCAGTGTTCCTATCCTGCAGAGACTGTTCTGGTGAAGGAAAAATTAATCATCTACAATGCAGATGAGCAATAGTAACCCATTTATTTTAATTAAGTTGTTTAACGCAGTTAAAAACTTTTATCTTTTAATAAGTGCCTTACCTATTTTAATGCTAAATATAAACTGTGCACTTTAACAGGTATAGTTCTCTGAATTTAGAGCTGATACAAAATTTGAGAACTTAGTTCATGTTCATAGCAGATAAGCTAATTTGTGAAATAACTGCATTTTAAACATTCCTTATGTTAACTGTTTAAGGGATAAGAAGTTCTCAGCTGGTTTTGCAATTTTTGTTGCATAAAATTCCAAATAAAAGCAAATGCTGAGAAGTAAACTCTCATCGCTTCCAAGTTTTTCTCTATTTGTGTATTCATTAAAACATAAATGTAGGTAGCAGTGGAAGTATTTTAGTGTGAATCTGTGTGGTTTGCTCCAGGACCATTAGAACCTCTTGCTTCTATCCAAAACACAACCTTGACAAAGTTGGGGGTTTTGTAAGCTAAGGTTAAAAGGTGAGTTGCTTTACTCTAATTTTTCTTGCAAATTTTCAGTGGTCTGGACTGCAGCCTGAGAACAGAGTTGAAAATAGGATTTGAGGTGGATTGATTTTTTAAATTTTTCCCTTACAGCTTGGTTGTATTGGCAGAACCCCCACAATGAAGGGTAACAAATCAAACTGGGCTGTACCAGTGTAATCCAATAATGGGCGACTGCTGACGGAACCTCTCCGCGTTTAAAGCAGCACAGTGGTCACAGATAGGTGGAGGGGAATTGTCTAACTACCAGGGTTAGAGCCTGTGTTGTAGAGGGAATGTGCTCAGCATCTTTGCAAATTTGGGCTTTCAAACTTGGGGGAAGAACCCACATTTTTATGGAACTGCCACTTGCCAGGGGGATATTCCTTTTCTTCTGAAGAACGTGGCCAGAATAAAGCAACGGGTGAAGAACTACCATAATCAATTCAGCTTTTAGAAGGACAGTGGACTCAACACAGCTGAGGTAAGTTGTTTTTTTTCCCCTAGCCTGGATTCAAAGATTTGTCTTCATGTTACTTTTTTTTTTCCTGAAGCACACTGGAATTATAAAGCTTGCTGCTATCTTCATACAGATGTATTTCATTTGTGTGGGGTCCACATGTTCTGGTGGATAAAATGCATTAGAGAGATGAAAGAATGAAAGGTTTTCAATCTTTAATTTACAGTGAAGACCTGTATGTCATCCAGAATCTGTTTAACCAACACAAGCAATTGGTACAATAATGCATTGTAAAAGTAGCATCCATTTATTTTCAAAAAAGCACTTTTTGAATTACTGTATGCAAATATAATTGAGACTTAAGTTTCTGGAGTACCTATTGCCTTTTCAGAGTCCAAGCTAAGCAACATTACCCTTACTTTATTAGATCTTCTCTGCTGGAAGGGGTTGAAAGACCTGGCCCAGCAGAAGAGATACTGGCTGAGATTAATTTCTGTCTGAAAATGAGCAGGTTACTTGACCTTACTCTGCAGCTCACTCCTGGTTTGCAAGGCAGTGATAAAAGTGTTATTAGACCTATCCCATAGATAATGACCAAAGTTGCATAAATACAGGCTTACATGTTCTGATGGTAAATAGAGTCCCCCTGAAGAGCTGCTGCACTGCTGGGCAGGCTTTGGCCAACTCAGCCTCTGAATGGGCTGATTTTGGTTTTTGAGGAGACTCCTATGCTGTTCATGTAGCTGCAGTTCAGAGCAGCTGTTTATGCACTGCCTTCCTCTCAAAGCATGTCAGACACAAGCCAAGCCTGTCTCTTGTGGAGGTGCCCAGAGTACAACCCTCTGCAGAGGCAAAGAGCACTCATTAGCAGCACAGATACTTCAATTGTGTGGGACACGACACAGAAATAAGATGGTGTTTCCAAATGGAAACCATCCCACAGATCTGATGTGCTTCCACTTAAATTTCTGTTCTCAAGGTAATAGATTTAGAGCAGTCTGCTCTTACCAAATGAACTACTGATTCAGTAATACCATGAAGGTGCCATCACCTTCTGAATCATCGTATCCTCCTATGCCAGGGAGGGTTACACAGAAATACAGTCTAACTTTGTTTAGTTATGAAATTAACTTAATTTATTATCTGGGTTTACCTTTTTCCAAAGTAACTTAACATGCAAGTTATTTTCCGGAGCCAGCAATGGAATTTTAGATGCTTAATCAACTGACTTTTTCATCTGTTTTTAAATTAAGATCTTAATTTACACGTTGGTTTAAAAATTTGCCTTGTCGTATTCAGGTAACATCTTACAAAGAGATGGCCTGAGAAAACCCTCTCTATTTCAGGAACAGTGTGTTCCCTCCCACTGTCTGATGAAGAAATACTATCCCTAAAAAACAGGGATACATTAAGCTGGTTTCAAAAAAATATATATATACATATACTTTCATAACAACATGTACCCATGGTGGTTTAATAATGTAATTTCATACTGCACAGTACTCCCGCAGTTTTTTCTTCCAAGGAAAAATGGCCTCAAAACCAGCACTCAGATGTAGCAGAAGTCACATTTTGTAGAGAAGGCCCATTACTGATACCCAGGAAGTGGCAACTTCAGTCCTTCCTTTGCTTCAAAGAAGGTGTAAGAGAGGGTGATCAAATCAACTTTAGCCATTTTAGGGTCCTCTGCAAACTCTGGGTCAATGTAGAAAAAGACAGGCATGTCCACTTCCTCCTGAGGATTTAGCCTCTGTTCTTCAAAACAAAAACACTGGGGCGGGGGGAGAAATCCACAGTTAGACAACAATAGTGATGATAAACTATATCTCTGCCAACATGAGAGAAGTCTTCATGGTTTAAAATAAACTCTCATTCCCTGTACACCCCTGAAATCCAGGGAACGATCGATAAGATGAGCAACAAGACAGCAATTCTGTTACTATGGTGACATAGGAAAAAAATAAATTAGCTTAATGAACTGTGTAAAGGTGTCAGGGGGCCAGGGCAGCTCACATTGTTCCGCCTGCCCTCAGAGTGGTACCAAACAACACAGATTTTGGAGCCACTCTGATGGGATGAGCAGCTTGGTGTGAGGGCAGTAAGGCTAAGAATGAATTGATGCACTTTTTCATTTGAAAAAGTACAAGGTATTTTCTTAAAATGTTAGCATACAAAGAATGGTGTCCAGGATTAAAATGAAAGAGTCAATTTATGGGTAACTGTTTTCATTTGTGTAACGGAAAATGCAATCTTTGGTTTGTTCACACTTACTTGTATTTTATTGAAATACTGTCCTGCTTCAAAGGGGACAACGTTGTAGGTGGAGATTCCAATTATTGGTTTGTCAGTAGGATTTTTTGCTTTATAAAATGCCAGTGCAGTCTCTCCTGGTACCACCTGTGTAACATAATCATACCGTCATTTTAATCTTTTTTTTTTTTAATCCACTGCAGCCCTCCACCCCTAAAACCAAGTTCTTTAGACTTTATCTAGAATTAATTTTCTCTTTTGCAGTTTCAAATTGGTTATTTCACAAATATTTTTGATTACATGCAATTCACTCGTATTCAAAATTAAAAGCTTCAATACTGTTCTATGTATTTTTAATCTTACCCATTTTGCCTAAGTCTTCTATTATTCTCAGCAGTTCTGCAGCACACAGCTTTTTTAATAAGCAGATTTATATATGGTGTGCATTGAATTTCTGAGGTTATTCTTTCAGTACTGGACTCGGAATCTATTAAGAAGCATGACTTCTTATTTTGAGAACTAATTTGAAACAGGAAAGTTACATTATTTGTGTTTTTTAAAATTATAAATACAGTTTCTCTATGGATAGGGCAAGGGGAGAAACAGTACAGGTTTAAATATACTGTTACACTATCTATTTTTAAGTGTATATATGTACACTTTCACAGTGTATATACCATGTGCATGTGGTGTATATACCATGANCTGAGCGCGGCTCTGCGCGGGGGAAGGCGGTGACTCACGTAGATCTCGCTCTGCTGCGGTTTGAAGTTCCACTGGATGCTGGCGTGCGTGTCGGCGTTGAACGTGACCCGGATGACGCGGTCCCGCACGGGCTCCATGCGCTCGATCCGCTCCGCGCCGCGCCCCGCGCNAGCTTTTTTGATAGCTTGATGGGGTGGCAGAGGGGCAACTACATACCATGTCCTGTAAAAAGGACATTGAGGTGCTGGAGCATGTCCAGCAAAGGGCAACAAAGCTGGTGGAAGGTCTAGAAAACTTGCCTTGTGAAGAACAGCTGAGGGAGCTGGGGTTGTTTAGTCGCCAGAAAAGGAGGCGCAAGGGGAACCTGACTGCTCTCTAGAAGTACTGACAGGAGCAGGTAGTGACGTGAGGATTGGGCTCTTCTGCCATGCCTGCACTGAGAGGACCAGAGGAAATGGCCTTGAGATGAGACAGGGGAAATTCAGATCAGATATTAGAAAAATTTTTCACTGTAGGTGGGGTCAGGCATTGGAAGGAGCTGCCATGGGAGGTGATGGAGTCACCATCCCTGGAGGTGTTCAAGAGGCGTCTGGACCTGGCTCTGGGTGATGGGGCTTAGAGATTACAGTGCCGGGTGCACAGTTGGACTGGATGATCTTAAAGGCCTCTTCCAGCCCTGAGCGCGGCTCTGCGCGGGGGAAGGCGGTGACTCACGTAGATCTCGCTCTGCTGCGGTTTGAAGTTCCACTGGATGCTGGCGTGCGTGTCGGCGTTGAACGTGACCCGGATGACGCGGTCCCGCACGGGCTCCATGCGCTCGATCCGCTCCGCGCCGCGCCCCGCGCCCGCCGTCCCGCCGAGCCCTGTGGCCTGTCAGGGAAGGGCAGTGAGGGCCCCGCGCCCGCGGAACCGGCGCCGGCCGCGGGTCCCCCGTACCTGGCAATAGAGGCGGTAGAGCGGCACGGCTGCGTACGACAGCCCCACCATGCCCACGGCCGCCGCCGCGATGTAGCCCACGGCCGAGCGGTTCCGGCGCCGCCACTCCTCCTCCTGCTGCCGGGTGAAAGGGTTGGAGCTGCGCACGCCGCGGGTCCCGCAGAGCCCGGGCCGGGGCAAGGCCCCGAGGCGCAGCCCGCGGCCGCAGCGCGCCCAACCCAGCCCGCAGAGCGCCATGGCCGCAGCGCGAGGGCTCTTGGGACAGCTGGCCGGGGGACGGGGCAGTAACGGGGCGGGACGGAGGTGGGAACAGGGCGGGAGT
>VYXC01003455.1:40927-52530 GCA_013397175.1 Platysteira castanea
TCCAGCCGCCATCGTGCCCCCGCCCGCCGCGCCCCCTCAGAGCGCGCGGAGCGCGGGGGTTTCGCCGGGCCCGTCTGTGGTTGCCTCCTCCTCGCTCGCCAGCGGGACGGCTCGGGCGCAGGTTGTGTACGAGGTAATTGGAAGAGCCACCAGGCCGGCGGGGTTCCATGCCCCCGGTACCGCACTGAGCGGGCTGTGCTGGATGGGAGCGGCACTGAAAGGCCGGCAAGGAGCGGGGTCACCGGGAGGGGTGGTTGTCCCGCAGGCACACCGGGGTACTGAGGGATGACTTGGGTCCCGCAGGTACCTGGTTGTCCCTCAGGTTCCGTGCTGGCGGCCCCAGGACAGGCGCTGGGCGCGGGGCCGCTCCGGGTGGTCCCTCTGGGGCCGCGCAGTTTTTCCCCTTTTGTGCACACCTGACACTGGTTGTTTGTTTGTTCCTTTTCCCCACTGGTGCTTTGCTTCACGTTGATTTAATTTCTAGATATTTGTTGTTCAGGCACAGATGTTGACACGCTGCAAAGGGAGCAAGCGCTGTTTGTAAACAGCAGTAACCTCAGGATGGACAAAGTCAGGCAAATTCACAAAGAATAGTTTTTCACACGGCTGGTGCTATGCACTGTAATAAACTTTGCTGTAGCAGTACTTGAATTTACTGCTTTAGAGCTGTGCTTCTCTTCTCCTGTGGTGGTTCCAGTAACGTGAATGACACAAGGACTGGCAGCTCCTGGTACTACTTCGTTTTCCGTGTTGAATAAGAAGATGGTAAAGGCTGCAGTATAGCCGTACTGTGGTATTTCCACTGTGTTCAGATGCCTGGTTTTTTGGTCCTTTAGTGAGCAAAGCTTGAAAAAGTTTACTGCAGGAGCATTTGTGGTATTCCAAAGTGGATTTAACTTCTTTTTCACACAAGAAATAGCAGGACTTAGTGTGGTTTTGTGGAGGCTGACACGGCACCTGGGGATTCTGCTGCATCTTGGCCACAGTCTGTGGTGTGACGCCAGTGCCAGGAGCACCTATGCTGTCTTTGCTTGTGTGTTGGGAGAGTTCCTTGTCCCTCTTGTCTTGGAAATAATTCCTGTTCTGGGTTGTAGCATGTGAGGGTTCAGCCATGCACCTCATGAGGTCAGGAAGATTTGCTGCTACTGATACAAACATATTTTTGTAATAATGCGTTTATAGCGGTTTTTGAAATGATTGTAGTTCAGTACATCCAGGGTTGTATTTCTTGTCAACCTGTTGTATGTATGAATAAAAATGCAATGTGAATTTCTGGGGGTTTTTGCTACAGTAGTGGTCTGTAAGTCCATTTTGTGTGTTTTGACCTGTTCTACATGCTTCACCTGAGAATTTCAGAGACACTAAACACCAGATAGTAAGTTTTAAAAAAAAGAGGAAACAAGACACACAAAACACATCATCATGTTCCAAGCAACATTCCCACTCCAAGTAACTTTCAATGGGAAAAAAACAAAAGAAGTTGTCTTTGCGTTCAGCAATTACATTACTTCATCCTAGAATTGTAATCTGTTCTTTCCTTTTTTTTAAGAAGATTTTAATCACAAGGGATTCAGGTTGACCCTAATTTCTACCTTATAAATTAACAGGAAATTAGGATGAGAAATCTTTTTATACTACCTGCAGCAAAGTCCAAGTTTTTAACCATTTTCAACAATAAATTGTATCTGTTTTGTCACAGCAGTTGTCTTTTTCCACAGTTGTTGATTTGATTTCAACTAGTCAGTAATAAATAAGATTGTTTTCAGTGTCTGAAAATAAAAATGGCCATGTAAATTTCAGAAAGTGGTTTCTCCTTTTTGTTTTCAGCAGTTCTGATCCTGGGTAGGAGCCTGTTCTTCAGAACTCTTCATTTTGAACTTTTATTTAAATAAGCTTCTAAGGAGATGTCCAGTACAGATCCCCTCACAAATACAGAGAAGGAGTAAGTACTTTTTTTTCCCTAGATGCAGAAATACAATTACTGGATTATAATACCAAATTCTTGCAGTTTCATTGGTAGGATCTTGTTTTGGTGAAGTCTTAAAGGAAAATAATTTTCATATTGAAGCAGTCTGCAGTAACACTGTAGATGAGCTGACACCAACACCAGTGAATTAATACATTAAGGGAGGAAATGTCCCTTAAGCTTTTCATTAAATTAATCAGCACTTGGCTGGGACTAGTTTTGTAAAGGTAAAACCCTGCATAGAGATTTCTTAATTTAATGCTTCTGAAGTATGAAAACATACTTGTATATAGTAGATCACTTCCTTGTACATCTGGGTACCTGCAGTAGCATAAGATATGGTATGGAGGTTTTGTATTACAGTGCATTAATTTTTCAGAACACTCTGTCTGAACGTTTAATATTTTATACGTAGTGCTTAAGAACCATAATATTTTTGCCAATGTCGTGGGATGTAAAATAATAATTATATTCATTCTATAAAACATAATGTTATTCACTTAAGAGCTGGATCAGATTCTAAATTTCAAACATGGATTCAGTCATGATTGAAAACTGTAACTCCAGACCCTTCCCAAACTGCCAAATAACCATGCCAATGCTGTGATCAAAACCAGAATTAAAACCAGGCACAGGCAGCTCTTGCTGGACTTATCATGTTTGCTGTACTTGTGCAATAGAATCCAGCAGAGAGTATTCAGAAGAATAATAAAACAATTTAGCACAGATTTAGAATTATGCTACCTCATAAATAACTTGATTGTTTTGAAAAACAAAACCACAAAACTTAAAAAAAAAAAACAACTTGCTTTTCACTGGGACCTGAAGAAGCCAACACTCTGCTTGTCTGATGGAAATTCAGGCTATGTGATCACAAAGATACATCTTTAAGACAGCTGTGGCTTACTAGAGTCATGTGAAAGATGAGTAGTTTACATGAGTAGTTCTTAGCTCACTGTATTCCAAAAGCAGTTTTTCACATAAGAGATGAACAAGAAAGGGACCTATAACTGCCCTTCAGCTACGTGCTGATGGCAGACTGTGGTTTTCTGTACTTTTATTTTTTATGGGAGATGGTCTCGATGCTTGCAAGAATGGACTTGGTTATATGTTAACTGAGGTTTACCTAAATTTTAAATCATACTTTTCTTTTCTGCACAGGGGTTAGCCTCAAACCATTCATGCTTCTCCACTATTACCATGTTGCCCAAGCTTTTTTCAGGCTTAACAATTGCCATATAGTGACATATGTTTTCTTTTAATCTTTATAACCTAATCAGTAAAAAGTATTTTGAATAATGAGTAAGTTTGGATGGATCATATTGAGTGCTCATCCATGATATATGGTACAGCATTCCTTTGCCTGTGGTTCTTAAAATCTGAATTTAGGGTTAGTGAAAGGCTACAGTTGCATAATGGATTTGTATAGGATTTTTGTAAAAGGCCTTTGGTTTATTTCTAACGAAAAAGATCCTGTGAATCAAACTTCCAAAGATTCTGCAGATCTTTTTGGCACCTGCTGAATTATCCTGTAATCCATTTCAGTTGCTAAAGCACAGCAAAACTTCCCTTGGGAAAGGCAAATTGTAATTACAAATGTTGCCAGAACAGAATAGTTTTCCAGCTGTTTGGAAAGGAATCATACTTAATAACAAGTGGTAACTCTTGAAAATTTAGTCTTACTCATTTATACTAAATTTCATGGAGTTTTGAGTTACAGTTTTCCTAGACCTTTTTGTAAGTAAGAAGTAATTTGTGTTCCTCTGAGTATGTTCTTGAAAGGCAAAGGAATTGCAAGAGAAGCAATGATGCTGTAGTTCATTAAAAGCAGCACAGCAACAGAATTTTAAGGTAAAGAGGGATAGAAGCCTCGGGGGTGAGTTCAGGAAGCTGAACAAAGCATAGTTTGCTTTGAAGAAGGGATGGAGGAGCAACTGTCTGAACAAGTGATGTATTACTGGTAATAACTCTAATAAAATGGGAGCAATAAGCTTAATATTACTTTATATCTGCTTAAATTGTTCTGAAGTTTGTCATGTCTGGTTTAATAAAAACAACTTTTTGCTTTTTAACAAGGAAAATGCAGAGCCTTGAGCCATGTGATAATTGGGGGGTTTATTCAGCAGAAAATGTGACTCTGATTGGTCTGAGTGATGTATTTTGACCAATGCTCCTGATATTGATACCACAAATTGAACTCCACTGTTGTTAAGGACAGAAGTAATTTTGTTGGAGAAAAACTATTGCTATTTTGTCTTCTGTAACCTTGCCTAGAGCAAATCTAATTGATATGAGGCTTAAAATATCAATGGCTTTTCTGTAATGCCATTAACACCAGCAGAGTGAACTGATTGAAAAAAGGCTACAAAGGGGCAGATTTTCATCTCTGAATGGATGTGATCACTGTTCCAGTGGGGCTTTTCACATTTTGGGCACTGGGAAGGCTGCTCTATGGTCCCATTTACGTCTCTGATCTGCCCCTTAGTCTGTGGTGAGTCACTCTGTCCCTTCTGTGTGTGCATTGCAGGCTCTCAGGACTGACCTCTCTCTATTTGAACACTGTTCAGCACGTTGTTTTTTCTCTCTCCTCTTTCGGGCTCAGTTTAAAGGCATAGGGCATGGAGCAGTGATTGGGAATACAACAGCATAAAGTCACTCCACGACATTCAGCAAAGGAATCGTTTCCCCAGAAGGATTATCTGCTAGTGAAACCACAGTCACTGCAGCTTTAAGAAAAAAAAAAAAAAGGTGCCTGAGACAAGCGTTTGCATTCCTGGCATAGCTGAGCCCTCCTGCTGTATGGCTCCAGACCTGACAGATGCTGTCTGATCCCAGGGTTGCTTCTGGCTAGAGAGGATTCACCTTTCTACTTAAAGCCCTCAGTGAATGCAGGGTAGTTGGGTTTTGTTTCAAGCTGCAATCTTGTTATGATCTTTTAGAGTCGGGAGGGGGGAGTAGGGATGCTTCTTCTGAGGCAAGCCTGGAAGGAAATGGTCATTAACAAAAACGGTGTCAGGTGCTCAGAACTTCTGAAAATGTGCATCTCTCTGCAAGACCAAGCCTCCTATCAGCAGGGTCTGACCTCTGGGAACAGGGGAGATACGTTTGTCAACCAGATTATTCTCAGTGTAATGACCCTACAAAGGCAGTTTTATTTCCTTTCACAGAAAAGCACGTCAGCTTCCATTTCTAGAGAAAATATATAACCCAGGTTCTGTGTTGACTTTTGACTGTTGTATATTCAGTGTCTAAAAACCAAGTTAGATCATGGCACAGGCCAATACTATGATTGAGAATGGAAAGTAATAGCATAATGGCATTCGTTTCATTAATACTTTCAGTCTGCTTTGTTGGCTTTCCCTTTTGTGTGGCTGTGCATAATCCCCTCTGCTAGGAAGATTGCTTTAGAAAGGTCATGAGTTACTGCTTTTGACCTTGTTTGCGTGGAACATGTAAAGAAATTATTAGAAGAACAGGAGGAAACAAGTTTCTTTTAATCATCTCATTTGCCTTTGGCTGCTGGATCTAGACTGCTTAATCACAGTGTAGTATATTTTCTCCTTTACATTTATCAATCTTAAAAGTTGCTCTAAATGGCCATTTCAGAGAGAGAAAAAGTAAGCGTTACCTCCGTAGGTGAATTAGCGCATGTGACGCAGAGGCTTTCAGAGAAGATTAAGTAGGCAGAGACGCTCAGCTGGAGCTCTGTGTTTGGGTTTTTTAGTTGGTAGCAGAAATCATCCTGCTCATAACCTTTATCCGGCTGAACTGGAAGCCTCCAGTGTGTTTTGGTTGCGTTGTCCTTGTTTTTCCTGCCGTGCTGAAGGATGTCCTTGCTTTCTCCAGGGGCTGAAGATGAACCAGAGCGTTTTGATGGTCTCTCTCTCTTATACTGGTATGCTGAACCATTCAGTTCTGAGGGTATTGCTCTAGTCTGTAATTAGGCAAAGTACATGAAAGATAATTTAAAAGCTGTGGGCATTTTCAGCTTCTTTTCATAAACAGCCAGAGTTTATAATTTAGATTTTTGTGTGTCAAGTAATATGTGTTTTGTGAGCAAAGTTACCTGTTGGTAAACATAAGTAAATATTTGATTTGTGCACATAAATGACTGATAATTTCTCAGGAATAGAGATCAGAAGAATATCTGAAGCTGTATGTTCTGATAAGTACTAGAAGAAATAAAATCCAAAGTTGTTGAACTTCCTTGTGTATGCTGCTAAAAGGTAATAGAAGCAGGTTCATTTTAATTGCCCTTACTAGAGCATCTACACAAAATGTTACACACTTAATCTGTTGGCATTCCAGGACTTCAGCTGGAATGTTGAGTTTAGTATTTTTTAGTGTAAGAAGGGTATCGTGTACATTTTGGTGAGTTTTGCTTGTTTATTTCATCTCTTGCCTCACATCTTCTCTGTGTGTTAAAACCTTGCTTTAAAGTACTTTTGCCTGACCTCAAAAAATGAGTTGCAACATCTGATTATTTAATTTGCATCTTTTTCTACAAAGAATTGAATTATTTTTTGTTACTATGCCAACTGGTTCAGGAGCCTATTTCCTTCTTTATACTGTTGAGCATGTTTCTAATGCTCTGGGAGAAGTATTCTAACATTTCATGAGTATTAAATAATGATGACATAAAAAAATATTGGATGGGTGCTGAATCCAAGTAATTTTTCAGTGAAATTGTTTAAGCTCTGTTTATTTCATTAGAATATGACAAGTAGCTTGACTTGAAGATCTAAGTTACACGGGGAAAAAAAACCCCAACACTGAAAGTCAACTAGATGTGATATGCTAACAAATTTGGGGCATTTGAAAATGTTTGTCTTTACTTTTATGTGATAAAGTAATTTTAGACTGCATCTGTTGGAGAGATTTAGTCTTTACAGCATAAACAGACCTGAGTACCTTGTAAAAGTTGTCTGTCCACAGTGTGGGTTCTTTCCAGTTGTAGGTGGCAGCATCGCAATTCCAGTGTTTCAGAGATATCTTATTCCTCTCCGCTGTGCTTTATTAGTTGTATATTCTCTGTATCCTCTTTGTCACAAGCCATTGTATGTTCATTAAGATCTCTCTTGAAAGTGTTGCCTGTTACTTCTGGAAGTGTAGATCCTTTCCTATTAACTGTCCTGTGCTTAGATTTGATCATATTTCATGATTGTTTTATATGGTAGTATATAAAGAGGTTCTGCAGTTTCTGGTGAACTCTAAACTTCAGGTTTAGAGTCTGAGATTGATCTTTTCAAACTTCACGAAAGTAAACCTCTGTGTTGGTTTGTGCAAGGTTGAAATAACTTTTGTTCTTGTTTTTAAATTTTAACAAAAAAACTGCCATGTGAAGACTGCTGAGAGGGGGTGGCAGAGCAAGACCACTAGCAGTAGTAGCAAAAGACAAGAAGAGAAAAATAGAATAATTGCCTATTTTCAAGTCAGTGTACCTTGTTTAAGATCTCAAAGATGGATACAGGTCAGGACAAAACATGAGTAATATGCTGTACTTCAGCCTCAAGACAAATTCGTGGGATAATTGCAGTGACAGTACTGGGTAGTAATGCAAAATACTCTGTTCCTGCCCTGGAGTAGGAGGTTGTCCAAAGGATATTCATAAAGAAATATCAGACTTGGGGATTTGTTCTTTCTTTCAGGCTGTGATTAATTAAAAGCAGTTTGGTTCACTTTTAGCCTTAGAAAGGATACCTTATGCTCTGACATATCATGGCAAGGTCCTGTCAAACACAGACCAAATATACTGGGTCTCGTTATTTCTTTTTAGCCTATGAAACAAATACTTCAAGAAATACTACAGTGAAAATTATGCAGTGCTTGAAGCATAGGTTTACTTTTTGTTTCTAAAGGTTATTAGAATTATCAGAATTTTTAGGTCTGTTCTTGTGCCCAGCCTTTCTAAAGCAAAGGCTAATTTCGCATATACGTGGAAATAGGAGGTTTTGGGAAATTGTTGCTTTTCAGAGCTAGTGCTTATCTCGTGAAAAAAAAAATCTCATCTGGTTTTCTTCTACAAAACCAAAAGAACTGCAGATGTTCTTTAGAAGCTGGATCTCTTGGCTGGTGCTAGAATTTTAAGAACATTTGGACCTTCTGGATTTCTCTCTTCCTTCTGGCACAGCACCTTTTAATGATGTACTCTGGCTTTTGCAGAGGTACCCAGTTCCAGGCATGGAGTTCAGGCTGTGTGCTGGATTAGGTTGTGTAGAAGGATTTGGGTCACTGTGTCCTCCACTTTGATCTTCTTTCCCATCCTGCTAATGAATTCTTGTTGTTCCATTTCACTAGCACCCTCTAGAAAATACAACTCTCTGTCTAATGTAGAACAATATGTAGGTCAAAGCAGAAAAACCTCAGTGGTGCTTCTGCTCTTTTCTGGAAGAGATCTGCTGAGTCTTCTCCAAAAATGGTGCAGTGAAAGGACAAAAGAGCTGTGATACAACTTACTCTTTTTTTAGCCACAATTCATCTAAATGAAAATAAAACCTGATAAAGGGTAATATGGATTTATTGGCATTCCTAACACTCTGCATTGTCAGAGCAGTGTGCTGATCATGAGTGTGATGGAACTGTAAATTTAGGTTTCAAAACTCTAATTTTACTTTGTATTCTTTTTTAATTCTGTAGCATGATCAACTGCCTTGAAAATATTCCTCTGCCTTTAGACAATGCCAAATATCATCCTGGTGTTTTCCCTTGTGGTGGGAAGGTACACAGAGGATCAGGCAAAAGAGTTTGGAGAGAAGCCTTTTTTACAACAGAGAAAGGAATCAATGTTGAGTGAAGAAATTAGGAGACTTGGGAAAAGATTATGTTCATAAATAGCCACAAAATTATATTTTAGATATCTTAGGAAATAATTTTATGCACTGGCTTAGCTGTGCTTTTGTTCAAATATTCATTACCTGACAAAGACTGATTTTGTGGTATGTTTTTCTTGCCTAAATGTTAAAGTGGACCAGCTTGTGGAATTTTGTTTGTATTTCATCACAATCCTTTTATTACACATAATGAGATTCACAGTTCAGCCTGAAATGCTTTGGGGGAAAAGGAAGTAAACTCTGTATATTTATTATACCTTTCCATCTGGTATTTGTGATGGGTAGATTGATTTTTGGCTGGGGAGATGGTGGCTCAGAGATCTCAAACAATTTGAAGTTGTCAGTAGAGAAAACTGGTTTGAGTTTGTATTTGAATTGAAAACACAGTCACTGTAATTTCTTTATTATTAACATAGCTCTACCTACATTTCTGTAATTTAATGACTTTTATTTTGTTCCTTAGGACCATTATGGGCCCTCATGGAATTAATCGAGCTGTTCACCGCCTCTCTTTCTCTGATTGCCAGAATGGATTAGGTAACTAAGACTGCACATTCTGTTATTCAAAGTAAATCAAACCCTAAAACACCTGGTGAGCTTTGGCAGCTCACACTGGCATCAGGAAGGGTTATTTGGCTTTTATGGATTTGGCTGCAAATACGTTTAGCACAGTAGGTGGAATAACCAATTTTTCACTTTTGTCTTTTTGTTTGTTGTGCAGGAGTTAAAATTATTGGAGGTTATCGGGCACAAACAGCAGAAGATTATGGGATTTTCATAAAGAGAATTCTACCTGGAGGGGTTGCTGCTGTAGATAGTAAGTAATTTTAACTTTTTTTCCTACAAACACACTGCATATAAAAAGCTGTCAAAAGAAATCTTTCTTTTACTCTGAGGGTAAGAATATTTAAAATAGTATGGTTTAGTCAGGATCCATGAGATTTTGGCTTTCTTTAAGACAGAGAAATGAAGCTTGGACCTCTTATGAAAATAAGATTTTAATACAGGTCTTGAAAATGTGTTCAAATCTAAATATGGCTGGTGAAGGCAATTGGCAATCTTTCACCGCTGCTGAGTAAGTGTTGAGATACTGAATCACTTTTAATTATTAAGGTATAAGAGTGGGGTTTCCTGTCTAGAACTAGTATTTTAAATAATTTCTGGTAATTTTTATTACCTTTTTTTTAATGATGGTGTGCTGGTGGTTGAGATCAGTGTGCAAAGAAGCAATTACACTCAGTAGAGTTTGCAGTAATTAAGCTACAGATTTCCGTCCTAGGTCTCTGATGGCATTCCATCTTGTCTTGTGCAAAATGATTGTTTAAAGTAATCTGAAGCAACTTCAGGTTCCTAAACTTGAGATTTTCAGGAGATTAAAAAATAGAATTGATTCTAACAAATCTTTTAGTTGACTTTATTAATGTCTAAAACATTAATATATCTGTGGTAGTTTGCATTAATGTTAAGAGCAAGATTCAAATAAAAAATTATTCCACAACTGTGAAATATAAATTCTAGTCTCACAAATATTTATGCTGTGTGTAAATAATACATATAGCTAAATAACACTTATTTTCAATGCCTACTCTGTTGTTAATAAGATTGATTTTCTAGTGTTATCACAATTACCTGTCTTACTTAGGATCAGGCGCCAAGAGTCATAAAGTTTTTTAATGCATTAAGTCACATAAAACTGAAAGGAAAAGCCCTGGTTTAATACCTGGTTTAATACAGTATGTTCACCATTTTCTTGTTGATTCATCAATAACTGCTGGTTTCATTTAAAGGCCGTTTGCTCACTGGGGACCTAATTTTAGATGTCAATGGAGAAAACTTGATTGGAGTAACAAATGAAAGGTATGTTTGTACTGATTGCTGAATGTTTATTAGAGCTCAGAATGTTATACATAGATTATTTTGGACATTATCAATGACTGATTGAAAGAGCACAACTCGCCTGAGATTCTTGGAGTTCAACTGGCAAATAATTTATCCTATAAATCTAGTTCAGCAGAACTGTTGTGGGAAAGTGAAGGACTTCATATGCTTCTATAACACCAGAATCAGCTGGTTTCTTAATGACATTGATTACAGAATGTGTGTGAAAATAGCAGAAGTTGTTAAAATCTATTTATAACTGTCTGCTGGTTCGGTACTGGTGAATGTAAATGATGGCAGCAATCATGTAGTGGCACAATGAAGGGGAAAGAAAAGTCTGTAGATGGTTTCTGTAGCTGGATCTCTAAGAGATCAGTGCAGCTTTTAGTGCTGGAGATGGAGATTGAAAATTCAAAGAAAATTTGCCGTATGTATTGCTGAGGGAGATCCTGAGCCAGGCACACCTGAGCAGTAGCTTTAGTTGGTGTGGGCTGTTAATCCTGAAGGAGGCCCAGAAAGGCAACAGGATGGACCAAAGAGGGGTAGGGACAGAAGGGAAGGAGAAGAGAGATCAGTCCCAGTTTATTGCTGTCAGCAGATACACCACAGTCTGTCTTTTGCTCTGTTCCCCAGTGCTCACTTTGAGTTTTGCTGCTGCTGAGCTCTTTTCTCTGTATCTGGCTGTGAAAATTATTAACTACCTTAGCAATTTGTCCATTTTCCTGCTCTTCTAGCACTGCTCACTTCTTGCCAGCACCCTGGTATATTTATTTGGCCTTTTTCTCCCCGCTTCTAGGGCTGTTGACATCTTGAGAACAGCCTCAGCTTCTAATCACATGTCTCTGCTCGTTGCTAGAGATGAAGAAGCAAAGTAAGAGAAAAATTGTTTTAACCTCAAAACTAATAAAAATCCAGTTCTGTATCTCAGG